>JAFMPE010004442.1:3323-19810 GCA_024759925.1 Ficus religiosa | reverse complement strand
GCATGACATGTTTTTCAAGAAATCATGAATTGATTTACATGATTTACAGATGTTGTATGTTATGATGTTTTATGTTATAATGTATTATGTCATGATGTTTTATGTTATGGTTGATATTATGTTATGTTATATGTTTCGATATAGAGACATCATGAGGCATGTTCACTAATATTAAACAACATGGTAAGAACATGTTTTTAAGTCATAAGATAAGACAAGCTAATGTTATAATATTATCGTGTCGTACCGACTTGCCACAAGGGTGAGTTTAAATGATATGGTCAATGTTTTAAGTTGGATTAGATTGGCTGCCCCAACTGTTCCATGTTAAACAGCGTGGTTCATGGTTTGAGATGGATTGGACTAGCCGCTCCAATCACTCCATGGTTACATGCTACGGTACGTGCACTCATGTTATGTAAAGAGCCCAGAAACCAAATCAATATAAGAAAAGCATAATTGAGTTATAAGAAAGCATAATTGGTTCATACATTCTTTTGATAAAATGTTTTGTGGATTAAATGTTGTACTTACTAGGCATAAGCTCATTACTTACGTTCATGCTGTAGGTAAGTAACCTACCGGCAGTACTTGATACAAGATTGTGGAGGGCTGGCACTGCAACTGTGAAATGTGGGATGGACACCGTCACGGGTTTTGGAAAATATGTTTTGTAAAATGTGTTTATGTTACGTTATAATGAAGTGATGGTATGGGTAAAGAAAAGTTTCAAGTATGATGGCAACAAGTTGCCTCATGTCGTACTGTCCCGCACTAGGTCAGGTTTGGTCTACGGTTTGATTATGATAGCTTTCAAATAAGGCATGAAAGCTCGGTACTCGAGTGAGTACATATAAATATGTATGAGGATAAGTCAAGTTTAAAAATAAAGTTTAAAAGAAAAAAAAATTACTCTGGAATTTTCAGTAAGTTTAGAGTATTTGAATCAAGAAGTAAGTTAAGTAAGTATGAAGTCATGGCCCTGCGTATGTCAGGCCGTGACAACATGTAACATCATGAATGTTCAAAAATGCATGTGATCTATGTGTGTTTAATTATACTTCATTATATACATGTCTTGTCTACTTAAGGGCCCCTATGTCATATCTATATGCACATTGTAACGACCCACCTAACGTAGGCCGCCACCTAACGTAGGCCGCTACCTACCGTACTTATCTTACATAATTACTTACTTACTTAATTAGCGAAAATTTTTTTTTATACAACGTGCACACACACGAATGAGTGCGTACTCATAAATGTTTACTAAATAGAATCTTTTGAGCATACATATAATAAACCAAACGCGTAGTGGCCACCATCCCAAATTTCATAGCTAGCAGTGCCATGCTCCACCACCTTGCATCAAAGATAGACGTAAGACGTGAGCTTTCGCTCAGCAAGTACAACTTTCACATCCGCAAAACAAATCATAACCATGCATGAACTATTTATGCTTCATTATGCTTTCTTATCTTAACATACTATGGGCCCCTTAACATAACATAAGTGTACGTACTGTGGCACGCAGCCATGGAGTGGTTGGGGCGGCCAGTCCATTTCCAACTCAAACCATGGACCAAACCCAACCTAACGTGGATCGGTATGACACAAGGCAAGCTTGCTTGCCATCATACTTTCATTTCCTTAAAACTTATTCTCTCTTAAAACATACTTACTAAACCATTTCATACTTTGGTCTTAGTCTTATCATATGAATTGGAAAACATGCTTCATGATGTCATACATAAATAAATCATACATCATATCATATTATTGCATAAACTTTAAACACATCAGGCAAGTAAACAAATAAACAGCCTATGCTGTAAGTGGAGTTGTACTTACCTCGTATGCTATGTCCTAGGCTTTGTTACTCCAATTCAGGTCGCAACAACAGGTTACCTCCTACTATTACAAAGGACATAGGGTAAGGATCCTATAAATCATAATCATAAAATGTTGGTTACCTAACCAACATCTATACATAACCTTAGTTATATGTCCCCCATAAATACTAATAATAACTTACTTGGTTACTAAAAGTAACCCTAGGGTTTATTACCTATCGTACTTAGATCATATCTTGTTAGGTTACTATTCCTAACTTTGGACCTAAGCCCTATTACTTTAATCCATATCCCATTAGGATACTATGAGTAACCCTGGGTTTTAGACCCAACTAACATACTTAATATTTCATTAGGTTACATTGGGTAACCTTTGGTGTGAGCCTAAGTCAAACTTGGGTCAATCTTATTGGGTTACTAAAGCCCAAATTCCTAAGTTATATCTTATTAGGTTACTATAGGTAACATTGGGCTTTGGACCCAACCTAGTAACTTGGGTATCCTACCCGGTTACCGTTGGTCATTATACTTTTACCAAGTTATGAAGACAACTTGTGGTCCATTTACTTATTTTTCTTATCTTGGAAAAAAAAAAAACTAGTATTATTTGTCCATTTTTTTCTTTTTGTATAAAAATCCTTGTTCAACACTCAATCTTTTTTACCAAAATTGTACTTCTTTTTGAGCAAAGATAACAAAATTGTGAAGTGTTGGAAACTGCCCTTAAAACAGTTTCATGTTGCCAATTATCAGTGTATGTGCAGGAATTTCCTTTTCCTGTACTGTGTTTTGAAAATCTTGTGCAGGAATTTCATATTTCCTGCACAGTTTTTGGAATCCAATTTTATTTAAAAATTTGTGTTAAATCTGAAAAAGTTTTCTTCACAAAAGTTTTAGACCTTAAAAAACCCTACAACTTTCGTGTTTTGCTCAAAACCCAGTTCAGCCTCTAACCCACTCATTTTCCTTGTTGAACCTGCTTGGCCGTGCATGAAGTCTAGGCATAACCAGGTTCGGATTTTTGTAAAAACAAAGGCCATTGGAGCCCTATTTTTTAAAACTGTCCATGTTTCCGCCTAGGAATCTTCATTTTCTACAACTTTCATGTTTAAGTTTCTCCAAATTCGGCCTCAAGGGCCTTAAAATCTCCTTTCCAGTAAACTACTCAATTTTACCCGAAACTGGCAGTTCTACTTTAAATATGTTTTTACGTAAATTCTACGCGCACACTACCTCAAACGGTCGCAACCGTGAGCCTACGTCCAACATGCAGCGCTTCTAATGTAAACTTTTCATCGACATACATTCATACATACACATGCAACCCTTGTGGTGTTCTTACACCAAACTAGGGTTTATGGTGGGTTTGCATACCAAATTGTCATACAAGTTCCTATCCTATCTCATTCATCATCATTCATGCACAGCATGGGGACATATAACAAACATCATAAAGACATACATGCAAACCCTAATATCATGCAACCATACTATCAAAATCATGTATAAAAACATAAATCAAAACCACCTACTTCCTAATCAAGCACAAACCTACAATCTAAGCTAGTGCATAAGAAAATAAATTGAGCCTATGCTCTTACAATCCACCATTGAAAATACACATAAATCTTGAGCTAACTTTGAAAAGCTTAGGGAATCAAGGAGGATTAGCTTAATCAACAAGAAGTTGGTGTTAGGTTTGGATCCAATTTTCCCCCCTTGCTTTCTACCAAATCCGAATTCCCTCCTTGGTGTTCCTCCAAAATATCCGACCACCACTTGCTTTGGTGCTCTCCAAAATTTCTGACCACCACTTGCTTCTCTTTCTCTTTCTCTTTTTTTTTTTTTCCCTTCTCTTAGGGTTCGGCTTTCCAAGGGGGAGAGAGAGAGAGGTGAGATTTTGGCATAGTCTTGGGATATTTTCACATAAAGTGAAGCAAATGAACCCCCCCCCCCCCCCAAATCACCTATTTATAGGTGATAATTATTTAATTTTTTGGATTTATTTTTAATCCAAAAATTACATTATAGCCCTTGAAAGAAAAATATTTGCTCACACCCCTCTTGAGGTGGCCGGCCATGGTGATGCCTTAGAGGCTAAGTAACTGATTTTTTCCCTAATTTTCAATAAATCCATAAATCATATATATTATCCATAGATGAGCCATCCTCCTTCTTAGGCCTTGTTTGGCTTCTCTCTTAAAATGCAGTCCATTTTAATGCTAATACAGATATTTTCAATACTGTTCTCAACTAATAACAGTACTGTTATACTAGACTGCAGTCCAGAATTCATTTGTGTATAAATGGACTGCGTAAAAATTTTTCTTATAACTTTAAGCCACTTAGTCCTTATTGTCCTAAATAATGTGCTTGATTTTTTTATAGTGGTTTTGAACTTTATTCTTACTATCTTATCTATAATGACGGTTTTTCGCAGTATAATTTCCATACTGCTTGCTATACTTGCAGTTCCGTCATATTCATATCTTTGACTTTTCTGGTCAAACTTTGACCAACATAAAATCATAAATTTTTATTCTACCTTTTTGCTTAAAAGGCCATATGCTTGACTAAGCAATCTATTACTGATTCTTATAAAGTTATAAGAACTCACAAAATTTGATTAAAAAAAAAAAAAACCTGATTAGGCTTTTTCATAAATACCTACTTGGTACACGTTAATTCCTTTAAAAAGGAAATCATAACTTCATGAAACGTCGGCTATTACACACACAACCAATGGGGAGTTGGGGGAGCGACCCTTCAACAACTTTCAAGGTCATAACTTATAACTTTCGTTCTTATCATATCCTCTCATTAATTGGAGGTTGGTACGACACTTAATCCTATCTTTCATTAGCCTCATTCTTATTAATTATGACAATGTGTAGATTTACATGTCAATGTGCATCTATCATTCTGACATAAATATCTGTGAGGCATGTCGATCATGTCAGTGCAAGAGAAATTATACATGTCAAACGCTTAATCAAAACAATACATAGAACTCATATACTTATCACGTCATCAAGGCAAATCATAGAAAACATAGAACATCAACAAAGAAAAATATTTTGTTCCATGCTATAGGTGAGGTTTGTACTTACTTGTTTTATGTGCTTAAACTTCCAGAGTTGTACCTCCTACTACGCAAGTTTAAGAAATTCTCCTAATTTAACAATCCCATTGCTAGATAGAATCATAATTATATAACTTCATTCATTTATTTATTTACTTTATAAATTAAAGTGAGCTTAATTTACTTATATCATAATTAACCTTAAGAATTAATTCAAATTAATTATTAAGTGCTAAATAAATTTCTAGTAATTAATTTAATTAATTTAATTTTATTTAGTTTGATTGATTAATTAATCAATTAACTAATTAATTAGGTAGTAGTTAATTATTACTTTATTTAATTGAGTAATTATAATTAAATTACATAATTTTAATTGACTAATTAATAATTATATCATTGATAATTTAATTATGTTACTTAAATATTCTTTCTCATATTAACAATTAATAAATTGATTAATCTAATAATTAATATTTGATTAATCTCTAATTAATCATCCATAGTTATATTAACAATTATATCAATGATTAATGATCAATTAATCTCTAATCAATCATGTATTATAATTATATAGTTACTCAACATAATAATCTTACTTACACAATTAATTATCACTTATTAACTCTTGTAATTAATTAATTACTTTATTAATTACTAATTAATTTTTTTAACATAATTACATTTTGTTATGTATTTATTAGTTTATTAATTTGTTTATTCCTTAATTAATTAATCAATCAAGGTGACAAGGAGTCACCTAATTGTACAACTTCCATTTAGTATTGTGCTTGTAAGGTCCAATACCATTAGTTGTGATCATTTAGTTAGGCTAAAATAGTCTGTTAATATATGCCCAGTAATCCTCTAGTGTACTTTAACTTTGTTTATTTAAAACTTGTGATTCAACTTTATAAAATTAGAGTTTTTCATATTATTTGATCATTCACTTAATACCAACTCATTTCATAAATAAATATGTTTATATGTTATGACTTACCCTTATGTCACATTTTAATATTTAATCGTTTTGTCAATATGAGATTTTAATTTGTAAGATTTATTTAAATTTGATTATAATCCCGTTTTGGACACTTGATAACTTGTTGGAAATCTTGAAATATCTAGTTTCTGTCTTAATAATTTGTTTTCCAAGATTTCAAGCGTTTCAAATATTCATGTGGATGTTTTCCTAAGTATCTTATGATAAAATCTGAGTTTACCAGATTACAAGACATTATTATGTGATTTATTAAAATTTATTTACATATCCGTTTTAAACATATGATAACTCATGTCGAAACTTAAGATGTCAACTTTATAGTCATAAAGTTATTTCCTTTAGTGTTTAAGTGTTTGATACCGTAAACTTAGGTTTTGTTACTGTTAGTCCCATATATGTACCATATGTCCAAATTTATGGGTAAATTTATAAAAATCATAAAAATTCACTTACAAGTTCAAAAAAAGATAAAGATATGTCATTGGAAACTTATGGTGTCTAGTTCATATAATAAGAGTAGTTTTATAAACATAATGATTTACTGACCCAAAATATACAAAACCCATGGCTGGCATATGTTTCCAGCAAAAACTCTCAGTTCATAGTCTAAATTTGTAAAATTCACCAAAAATTGCACATTTATCCATTTGAGGCGCATGATACCTTATTGGAAAGCTTAAAGAATCTAGTTTTTGGATCTAGAACTTATAATCCAAAATTTTGAGAGTAAAGGGTCTGGAGTACATAAAACTAGTGACTAGACTGTACCTCAGAGGTTCCTTTTCTATCTAGTTTTGTTCACAACTTCAAATGCACATAACTTTAGACAGACAAAAGCAAACCAAGTGATTCCAAAGTCTAAAATGAAGCTTATCCTCTGTAGAATCTTATCATATATTTTATTTTTCATACCAAAGTTTCTAATGCATGCCATATTACCACAATATCCACAAGCTCTAAAAAAGTTCGTAGATCTTATCGAATTGCTCTGTGGATCCGTTAAGATATTGGACCTCCAAAGTTCTTCTCAAAACCTTTTCCTAGGTAAGAAGAAGTCCAATATTAAAATTCTAACTAAATATTATGCTTTAGTTCTCCAAAAATGACAAAAACACAAAAAATACCACTATGTTACATCTAGTAACATATCCTTTAACTCCGCTTCACACTTCTTCGAACTTGGTAATAAGGTTGCCTGGAGCTTGAAAATGGAGGAAGGAGGGTGCTAAAGAGGTGTTGGGAGATTGAAAATAGTGTTGGTGGTGGCTAGAGAAGCTAGGGTTTTTTTTCCTTTCCTTTTTTTTTTTTTTTTTTTTGGAGCTTAACTTGTGTGAGAATGAAATGAGATGTTAGGGACTTGTTTTTAGTCAATATTTGCTTTAAAGGAGCAGTATTTTGAGGGGTAAAAATGGAAAATTTTTGCCTGATTCTCCCATTGCATTGCCACCACTTAAGGGAGGGAGTTGAATTGAAAATTTTGTTCAACAAAGTTGAGATAAGGGGTCACTTTCACTTATCTTTTCCTTGTGACATATTGCCAAAACAAGTTATGTCATCTTTTACATGAGGTTGCATGCATGTATCACTTTTTGTTTTTCTCATTTGTTCAAATTTCTTCTTGCTTTTGACCACAAAATTTGGATATCCCCTTTGGTTTTCTCATTTTTATTTTGTTTTTCTTTCTTCCAATTTTTCCACTATTGATCAAAGGTTATCATCCTTATTCTCATCCATTGGATCTTCTATTATACCAATCCTTACCTTTCACTTATCATCCAAAACTTGGCCGTTGATTTGCCTAGGATTCTTTAACATAAAATCTACACCATTGATTTCAAACCTAAGCATAATTTTTGATCAATCTTCCACCTTTGGATTTTCTAAGAATAAATCCTAAGTATTCATCTTCTACCTAGTTGACACATTAATTTATACTCTCAAAACTTAAATATTAATATGATCAAAATAAATACTAAGGTCATCAAATTGACCTACTAATAAAAATCGGGGTTCTTTCTGAAAAATTAACATTTATCCCTCTAATACGACATAATAAATTTTTCGTATAAATTTATATGTCGTTCAACTCATCTTCTATGTATCTATAATTTCTCATCTAAATAGAGAAACTCAACATTATTAGATCATTGACACCATTATACTGATGATACATATAAAATCATTAATGATCTTGACATTTGATATTCATCAAAATACTTCATTAGAAATATATTAATGAAGAATAAATCCTAAGTATTCATCTTCTATCTAGTTGACACATTAATTTATACTCTCAAAACTTAAATATTAATATGATCAAAATAAATACTAAGGTCATCAAATTGACCTACTAATAAAAATCGGGGTTCTTTCTGAAAAATTAACATTTATCCCTCTAATACGACATAATAAATTTTTCGTATAAATTTATATGTCGTTCAACTCATCTTCTATGTATCTATAATTTCTCATCTAAATAGAGAAACTCAACATTGTTAGATCATCAACACCATCGTACTGATGATACATATAAAATCATTAATGATCCTGACATTTGATATTCATCAAAATAATTCATTAGAAATATGTTAATGAAGGAAATCTATGATAATAATTCATGAATAAGTTTATGAATTTCTAGGGCGTCACAATACGTTTGCATATTTTCTAGCTGCCCACAATCTTGCATCTTACAAAATAGCTCCCAAGCATCCCAGAGTCCTTCCCACTTTACAAAAACCTCCGGTAAGAGAGTTGGAAGAAACAACCTCTTGAATTAATCCTTTGGACTGCATTTCTTCAAATTAAGAGCCCCATCGATCCTCTTAACATGGCAATACCCATTGTTTAGTAAGTTATAAGATATCAGAAACCTGGATTGGTGAGATCTTGACTGTTTAATGTATTACATTTCAATTGCACACGTCGGATTTTTTTTTTTTTCGCTTTTTAATCAGAATTTAATTTGAACTTCATGTCTTTCAATGTCTGAAGATAAAATATCCTGGTGAGATCTTCACCATTTGATGGATTATATTTCAATTTTAACAGTCAGATTTTTTTTTTTTTTTTTATTTAGAATCTTATGTAATCTTCACGTCTTTCAATGTTGAAGACAAGATATCATATATCTTGTTAGATCCATTTGATGGATTTCATCACCATCTCAACCTCGATTCTTTCTTTCTTTCTTCTTCTTCTTCTCCTTTTTTTTTTTTTTTTTAAGATACTATCTTATCTTACCTTTATCCATTCTATAAATAGCAGCTCACAGCATGACTAAAAAATTCATTCCTGAAGTACTATTCAAATCCGATATTCTCTTTTTCCCAGTCCTTTTTCTGTAATCAAATCAACTACATGTGAAAAAACCCAATGGCTTCAAATTCCCAAAGTTCTTCATACACTTCTAAAGAAGACTTGCACCTATGTCATGTATATCTTGATATATCTCAAAACCCAGTTACAGGTATAAACCAGTTGAAAGATCAATTATAGTCTCCAGTTGAGGAAAGTTACAACACCTCAAAACCGCCTACCATAACACTGGAATGGAACAAAATATCTTTTTAGTGTGGTTTGCAGGTTATACTCCAAGCAGTAGGCGAATTGAGGGGATGCATCCGACAAATTGAAAATCTTAATCCAAGTGGTGCTCCAGAACAAGATATTGTGAGTATTTGTTACGGTTATGTTAGAACTATTATATTTCTTTCAATTTTAACATTATCTATAAAAAGATAAGAATGACAAGAAAGGATTCAAGTTTGATCATGTGTGGCCTGTCCTTAAGAATATCGAAAAAATTTTCAGCTAACGTCACTACTGCATCCACAACGACTTAAAGGTAAATCAATAATTTTGCTTCGTTATATTCAGATACGGCAGCGTTAGAGTCTCCCGCATCGACATCTTCTGGATTGTCTTCATTTTCTCTCAACTTAACTGATGAGAATGTTGGTGGTAGTTCATCTCAATATCCCCTCGGGGTGAAGAAAGCAAAATTAAAGAGGAAAAAAGATGAACACGGTTTAACAGTTATTGACACGATCAAAGAAGAAAATTGACAACTTCTTGAAATTTTAAAACATGGGACCTCAGGTAGGCAACAAAATTATCAAATCCAAATGCTACGAGCTCAAAATGAGTTAAAAAGCTGGTCTTGATTGAACTTCAAGAATAAAACAAAATTTTACTAAAAGATTTGAACTCCATAACTGATACCAACCTATGTGAGTCTTTTCGGAAATGAACAGTCCAGAATTTTGCAGAAAATAGCTCAAAAGTAAAATCTAAGTTCTGATAATACCTCTAATACGTTTGGGCAATTTTTTCAAGATCTTGGAGGATCCGGAACTGATCTTCCGGATTATTAAATCATTGTTTTTTAGCTAATGTTCTATTGTGTATCGATAATAATGTTATTTTGATGTGACGTGAATTTATGAAAATATTAGTTCTCGTTAATGTCTGCAATGGTTTTAATTATCTCAATATTAAAGTTTTATTTTTTGTATGACATATTATATGTAAGTTTTTATTTCATTTTATAATGGTTAACATAATGATATAATTAAAATAGTTAAATTAAATAAAACCATTTATGTAATAATAAAGACATAAAAGAAAGTAATTTTGTTAAAATATATATAAATATATATATACAGTCGGTGTAAAATATGAATTTTCAAACATGTTTTAGGCACTTTTTTATTATTAAAAAATTTTTGGGAAAAAAAAAAAAAAAGGATAGCGCAACAGTATTGCGTCGTACCAGGTCGCCAAAACATCGCCAAGAATGGCACTCGGTTGGAGAAGTCAGTACACGTCAATTAGGCGTTTTGCTCTTAACTTAACGCTCGGTTGGAGATGACATTAGACGGAGGAGTAGATCGTCTGAATAGACTTTTAGAGATTTCAAGTTTGGTTTTTGAACTGCTCAGGTAACTGCTGTTACATCCCTAAAAGATTGAAGCTTTGTTAAGTAGCCAAGGGAACAAAATCGAGTTTATGGGATTTAGATTCTTTTAAGTACTAAAGATGAGTCGTCCTATTGAAGGTGAACCGGTTCTTTACTTTTCCATAATTTTGGTGAGATTGTTCGAGAGTTTTCCCTCGCCGTGGATTTTTCACTGCTAGTCTGTTAACAGTACTATCTTAATTGAATAAGAATTCAATAACTATTGATACGAGAATCATGTGATGATCCAACCATAATATAAGGGCCCGTTTGGGGTCAAACGATGTTTTGGAAGTTTGAGATAGTTTAAGTTTTGAAATAGGTATTTTGTGAAAATGAACTGTTTGAAGTAAAAAAGTGTAAAACTTGAACATATTCAGAGAAAAGTTAACACTATGGATATTGTTTTGTTTCTCTTAAAATTCTATACAATTCGAAAAAATAAAAAAATCATCTCATTTCAACTTAAATTGATAAAATTATGGATTTTTAAAATTTGAGTTTTTTGAAAATATTTGGAAAAGTAAATAGTAAAATTGAAGGAAAATGATTAAAAAAATAATTGGAAAACACTTTTCCAAACGCCACCCCATACAGGGCCTCAGAAACCATGAGGAAACATGTAATGAGATGACAATTATATGTACCCCAATTTTCAGCACATGTGTGAACTAAATGTGTTAGATTTTTTTATATAAAATGTTAATTTTTTAATTAAAGAATTAGTAGATGTTAAATATTTGAAGAAATCAACATATATTTTTAATTTATTTATTGTCTCCTAAAGAGTTTAACAGAATCAAGTAACCAATAATTAAAAGAGAACATAATAATTTGAAGAATTGTAAGGAAAAAATATTTGTTGAGACATATTTGAAAAAATTTATTTTACATATGGATATGTTGAAAAAAATGAAAAGTCTTTTAAATGAGCAAACTATAAATATGCAAAATTTTTGGGACAAAAGTAAAAACAAAAAATAAAATAAAGAAGAAAGTAGACAAGATAAAAATAAATAAATAAATACACAAAAAAAAAAAAAACAAAATAGAGAGATCAAATTTTTTATTAGTGTCAAATAGGTGACTCTCCTTTATACATAGTTTTTTTTTTTTTTTAATATATACAGTAAACGTACACATAAAATTTTCCATAGGACAAATCGAGAAGGGCCTTTATAAAGAGGAATCATGCGGACCATCCTTTATAATTTTGTGGAAATACAAAATTTCAATTTAACTTTGTTTTAAACATAAATTTAGGTTAATATTGAATACATCGAAAAGAAAGGAAAAAAAAAAAGGGGGTACTTTACGGTCTTAACTAATGATCTATGTCCAAGTTAAGTGTCCATTTTTATACAAAAATAATATTATTTTCAAGGGGGGATAGATTGCTATAGATGTATAAGTTTATAATATAAATTGTTAAATTAAAAGTTTAGATTGTTAATTATAACTCTGTGATAAGTTTAGGAGAAGAGTGCAATTTAGCCAAAGTCTTGTGTCAAATAATTAAAGGTACAATATGAACTAACCAAGGCCCCGTTTAGAGATCAATGTGATCTAAATTTTTTTTTTTTTTTTTTGTCATTTTCCTTCAATTTTACTGTTTACTTTTTTAAATATTTAAAAAAAACTCAAATTTTAAAAATCCATAATTTTATTATTTTAAATCAAAATGAGATGATTTTTTTTTTGTTCAAATTGCATAGAATTTCGAGAGGAACGAAACAAGATCTATGTTGCTAATTTTTTTCCCAATATGTTTCAAGTTTTTACATTTTGTCACTCCAAACAGTTCATTTTCACCAAATGCATATTTCCAAAACTTAAATCATCTCCACCCTCTAAAACTCCTTCTCTAAATATGACCCAAACGGTCCCTAGATAATTAATAAAATCACGTAAACAATGACCTCACCATTTTGTTTGCTTTAGAGGCGGCTGCCCTTTTTTCTCTTTTGTGTGTTTCTTCTGAAATATTTACATTAATAGAATATTTTTAAAATAGAGAAGTGTTTCTTCTAAATTAAGCATACACCAAACGTGGACAAAGAATATGTATCTCCCACGCATAAAACCAAACTCATTGATGGAGTCTTTTAGACTAAAAGCGTCTACAAGAGAGATGCACATGGAGAGATGAGACCAAAAGAAAACGACAAGAAGTTAGCTAGCATATTTGTCCATGAAAATTTTCAAGTGTGGGGCCACAACTCTCTAGACTTTTGGCTTGTCAACTTGCAGTCTGTCTGCGCATTTGTGATCTTTCAATGTAGAATTATGAGCCGAAAGGGAAGGGGGAAAAAAATCTGGAGGCATAATTTTTAATTTTAATTTTTAAGTATTGACTTACATGATATGTGAGTTGTCCTTTTTTTATTCATATGATGGCTACATTAATAAAAAATATCGATCATTAAAAAGATGATAATTTACTGTTACGTGAATTGATATTTAAAAATTGGGATTAAAATTGATTTTTCTAGCATTATTCGGGAAAAAAAAAAAAAAGGTGCAAATTGATAATTTGGAGTTACAGGATTTCCAGCTGTGTGTTCACCTGCTCCTATCACTACATGATTGGTTTCCTTGTACAATCTAGAAAAGCATAGCCTATTTTCCACAAAAAAATGAAAAATGACAATTATGACATTGACTAGGATTATCTATATTCATATCGACAAGGTTACAGTGTGTTGAAAATATATTTTTCGCCATTAAACTGAAGGCATATTTAATGGAAAAATGAAATGTATCCATAATAAAATACTACTAATTATGTAATAATTATTAAACACTGAGTTGTATATTTAATTTTCTTTATTATTATTTTTTGAGATACATTGTATTTTTAACTTTTAAATGGATTGAAGTGACTTATTACACCTTTTTTTTTTTAATTTCAAATTTCCCATCAAGTTGGTGCACCGCTATTATTGATCTCAATTATTCTAAGAAGGGTATATTCCATTATTCTGGACTTAAATTTTGGTACACAAAATTAACTAGCATATTAAAAAATAAAAAAACAGAAATAAAAAAACACTAGTGTGAAAAAGAAAAGAAAGAAAATTCTATGGTGGAGTATGAAAAATAACTTATCACTAAGACATGGTTATAAACTTGTAAATTGTAAGATAATATCATAGTAAGTGTATTAACTTTATAAAACTTGATAAAGAAGTAGGGGTTAAAATTAGTTATGTATGGATAAGGTTTTTCTTTTTTATATTTATATATACTTTTCAAACTTTATGGATAGTATTTAAGGGTGGAAAAAAGAGTGAAAATCTTCCAAAAAAAAAAAAAAAGAGATGAATGAGAAGGGCCCACAATCCACTAACTCAAGAAATTATATATATTCAGGTGTAGATATGCTGTATCCCAATAACCTTTTATATTTACATATGGACCGTTTGGTAATATATATATATATATATATATATATTTATCTTTCTTCAAGTCTCTGCAAATTAATCTTTATGGTTGCTTGTTTCTTTCCATTTTAAGGGACAGAAATGATACATATTAAGAGGTATAGATCGCACTAGAAGGAAAAAAGCAGAGACCGCCACTATCGTTGCAATATGGCCAAAAAACAAAACAACAAATCAACCAAAGAATAAATACGTGTGAAATATGTCATTTATATAGATGGCAGCATTAGAAGCCTTTTATATCTAGCTTTTTATTCAGATTCATATAATTAATTAAGAGTTTTATGTAACTATTAACCTATGTTTGATAAGAATGATGGAAAACAAGAGGGAAAGAAAAAATGGAAGTGAGAGAAAATAAGAGGGAGAATTATTTAGTATCATGAAAGAAAATAAAAAAATTATATAATTACTATTTCATTTATATATATAATTTTACTTTAAAAGTAAGGATAAAAAAATATAATTTTTGTAGTTGTTGAGTGAATTTTTCCTTACTTTTGGAGAGATTAAATTTGTGGTCTCACTACTATTTTTTTCCACCCAATTTTCCTTTCACTCTTCACTTCCTTTCAACAAAAAAAGCTAGTAGTCTAGTATTTTCCTTCCACTTCTCTCTCGTCCCACTTCCTTCCTTTCTCTGTCCTATCCTAACAAACATAGCATTAATGTAAATAATTGTATCAATGATTGAAAAATGTTGCATAGGAATTAACTGTTTGTTACATGGATTCATAAAAAAAATCATAAGTATCGTTTTACGAAGATGTCTGATATAAGACAAAACTTATATTTTGCATAATGAACGCGCGCATGTATACATATATATATATGAACAGTTCATATAGCATGGTCAAAACTCGGCGCTCAAGAATGTTGATTTATCCGAAAAAGAGAACAATTTGAGAAGTTAAGATGCTGGAAAGAATTAGGATCAAACATTAGAAGTTTTTGAGAGACAGAAATGTCTTCCTTTTATTACCAACAATCTCGGAGCCTAAAAAGGCAGACAATACAAAGAAGCTTTTTAATACAAAATAAATAGAAGTGCAAATATGGTGTACGGTACAGTTTCATGGCCACACTCTAGCTTTATACAAATGATAAATAACTGTGAAATTAAGCCCTACACAAAACCAATCATTTTGATCATCAGAAACTCATCATCAGACGGCCACAGATACAACCAAGCAAAGGTACATCCATATCCTAGCTTTTAACCACCCATAACCAATTTTTTTTTTTTTTTTCTAGCCTTTTCTTTTGCCAATTAAACCAAACAATAAAAGTATTTGCAATGCTGTCACCACTGAAGTTGTTGCTAGATCCTCACTGAATGGACTTGGATTGAAAGCTTGGCGTGCACTAATGGAGACTTCTTTTATTCCACTTTTCAAACTAAAACCTGCAATTATTTGCCACACAAAGGCAAAAATTTAGTTAATTGTGTCATTGCATAAGAGGATTCTTCAAATTAGGCGAAAATATTTAGATATTCACTTACAAGAACGGTATTCGTATTGGAATGGAATGCTCGACCCTAATAGTGTGTTGGAGGTGGCGGCGATGCGTAAATGTAGGCGGGAGGAGGTGGTGATTTCAACGGTGGAGGGGGTGATATGTATTGGTATGGCGGAGGAGGAGAGGGCGAGGGAGGGGGTGGAGACTTGTAGTAGTAGGGAGGCTTTTCTTCGTGCTTTGGTGGTGGTGGAGATGTGTAGTGGTATGGTGGAGGAGGAGAGGGCGAGGGAGGGGGTGGAGACTTGTAGTAGTAAGGAGGCTGTTCTTCGTGCTTTGGTGGTGGTGGAGATGTGTAGTGGTATGGTGGTGGTGGGGAGTGTACAGGCGGCGGCGGGGAGCTGTATTGGTACGGTGGAGGAGGAGAGGGCGAGGGAGGGGGTGGAGACTTGTAGTAGTAGGGCGGCTTTTCTTCGTGCTTTGGCGGTGGTGGGGACGTGTAGTGGTATGGTGGAGGAGGAGAAGGTGAAGGAGGGGGTGGAGACTTGTAGTAGTACGGAGGCTTTTCTACATGCTTTGGCGGTGGTGGGGACGTGTACTGGTATGGTGGTGGAGGAGAAGGTGAAGGAGGGGGTGGAGACTTGTAGTAGTACGGAGGCTTTTCTACATGCTTTGGCGGTGGTGGGGA
>JAFMPE010004331.1:0-16488 GCA_024759925.1 Ficus religiosa | reverse complement strand
GTTATTTTGTTTTAGGTTTTGTGAGGGTCATACTGTTGAATGTAATTGACGTACTTGAAAGAAAAGAATTTTATACTTGGGATGATATGGATGTGATTAAGGGAAAATGGACTAAATTTGGAATGCAATTCATTAATTATGACATGTAAACTGCTAATCTAATGGATGGTTTTTTTACTTTGATACAATATAGCTAATATATTGTCAATCATATCCTAAGCCACGTATTGGATGACACACGGGTTAAGCCACCTGTGGGAAATCACCAAAAAATGCCAAATTATTTGTTTTAATTCATGATGGACTTTACATGACGGTTTCTGTTAAAAACCGTCGTGTAAAGTGGTCTTTACACGATGATTTTGAACAAAAACCGTTGTGTAAAATTATCATTTTAGTCAAATTTGCTCTCTTTTTTCTCTATTCGACGATGGTGTGAACCGTCGTAGAATACTGAGATACCACGATAGTTAACAAACCATCGTCGTGTCTCAAAACATTCCATGATGGTGGAATACACGACGGTTATCTAACCGTCGTATAAATTTTAGACGACGGTTAATAACCATCGCCAAATCCATAATTTTTACTAATGTACGTAGTTCTTCATTGGTCCTTTGTTTCATCTTTCAATTTCCTAGAACTTTTTCCTGAAATTGTTTCCTCAGCGGCTCTAAGACATGGGACATTGGTCATTTGTTTCATCTTTCAATTATCATTCGTTGATTTATATCATCAGCAATTTTGGACAATTTCTTTTCTTTGTCCAATTCTGTGATATTTTACTGAGTTGTAAGTCTCCCCAATCTTTTTACTTTTATCTAATTTTGTAATATTTTACCGTGACATACGGTCCAATTAGCTAAGTCAATAGTTTTATATACTTTGTGTTTTTAATTAGAAAATGGAAATATGCATCAAACTACAAAGCAATAAATGCTACAACAGAATGTGAAAGATATTACAATGATTAAGACAACCTTAAACTAAAACCGATTCTATCAGTAAAATTTGAAGACAATTTAAAAGAAAAGGATGGATGACTTAGACCCGATAATGAGAATCTATCTCAATATATTAAGATCGAGCACATGTAAGATTTTTTTTTAACAGAATCTCTACTATGATAGAAACTTAATCTTATCAACTAAGAACCAAAATTTTATAACATAAAAATCACCACATACTATGCACAGAGACAAACATAGGGAAACCAATGTACTTCATGCTTTAGTTCCTTACATGTTTGAAACGACTCGTCACGGACCGTTATAGTTGACTTCTTATTTAATCATTCATCTCTTATAAAAATTACAGATAATATTAAGCTTGAAATAAAAATCTTAACACAATGGAAAACTTTACTAAATAATTTTAGAAAATTCTAGACTTTTTTTTTTAACTATATAAAAATAACCTTCATAATTAAAATATATATATGTATATATTTTTTTTTTTAAACCCATTACATAAAATAAAATGTAAGTCCATATGAATCATCCAATCAAATAATAATAAACTAACGTCTCAAAACTTTATTTGAAATTAAAAATGTTCATCTCATGATCGTTCCACCCATTTTCCTATCACACATCGTCTCGCTTCCGCTCTAAGCTCCTCGAATATTACATCCTACCTTTTTCTTTATCTGTAACATGAATTAACTTATATAAGTAAAGGCTTAGTAAGACACTTAAATCTCACAAACATAAATAACTATTTTTCTTTTATCATCATAAATATAAATAATATTTAAAAACTTTTTAAATTTTAAACCCATCATATATTGAGTCCGGCGTTGTACCATCATAGCACACTAGTCACGGAAGAAGTGGGGTAGCAAATCCCAAACCAATGGTGACAAAAAATCTGCTCACCGGACATCATCATCATCATCAAGGGTGTACAACACCATTTTAAAACATAAAAATGTATATATACATACAATATATATACTTTCATCAAAACCTCATCATAGGATAAGTATTATTTAAGAACATCATAACATTATTATTAACATCAAAACATATACTTCTCAAATCTTAATCCAGGTTGCAAGTGAGAGTGTACTTACCTAAATGTATTACTTAATCTTTTTTAATTTTCTCATGGTGACGTGTGATTGAGGTCTCGAGTGCTCGCATTTAAAACCATTCATGTCATAAATAATAAATATAATAAAATCAACAAAAGATCATAATAATTCATCAAACACATCCATCATATCATAACAGCGCCTAATAAGCCTATTTCATCATTCAATAATATCAAAACACAAAAATCGAACAATTTCATAAAATTACAAAACTTTACAAAAACTGACAGTCAAATTTTTTGTCCCTTCAAAAATTCATAAAAATTCGTACATGATTCCAAATGATCTAAAACTAATTTTAAATGAAATTAGACATCCAGATCTTTCTAACAATATCTAATTCATTAAAAATGGAGACCGTTAGGACCCTCAAAAATAGTTTTGAATCTGATAACCAAAATTTTACAGAAACTGATAGCCGGACCTCTGCCCATTTGAAAAATCATAAAAATGATTTCAAATAAAAATAGACATCTAGTTTTTTCTAAAAAAATTTAAATTCATTAAAAACGGAGACCGTTTGGATCTTCAAAAAGAGTTTTGAATACTGATCGCTAAAATTTTGCAGAATTTGGCACAGGACCTCTGCCTATTTGATAAATCATAAAAATTCACATATATCTCCAAAAAATATGAAATAGATTTCAAATGAAGGTAGACATCAAGGGCTTTCCAAAAATACCAAATTCGTTAAAAATGGAGTCAGTTTATATCCTCAAAAATAGCGTGAAAAACTTATCATAAAATCTAGAAATTTTCAGTAGCTGTGATCAAATCCAAAAATTCATTAAAAATATAAAAATTATCACAACAACATACATGATTCGTACACACTCACACATACATGAAACAACCCTAAGATATGTTTTTAATATATAAAATTATTAAATCACTATACTAATAAAATCATGAATCAAGAAATCAAAAACCCTAAATCGTTTAGTTTACAAAATCAACAATATAGTCATTTCTTCGATCATGATTCCATAAATATTCTTTATCATCTCTTCAAACTTACAAGATGAAACTCATCAAGAAAATCACTCAACCCCCCTAAAGGATCTCAAACCGAAAAGAGCAATAATAATAATCATCAAACAACGAAACAAACATACCTTAAAATCCTTTCGATTTTTGGCTTGGATGAATTTGGAGGTTTGGTGAATAGTCTTGGTGTGTGTGTGTGTGTGTGTTTGTGTGTGTGTGTGTGTGTTCTTTTTTTGTTTTTAGGATTTTGAGTCAAGATTCAAACTTTCCGTAAATAGAACATCACCTCACAACTCTTACAGTTTCTATTTAAGGAAATTAGTTAATTACTTGAAGAAGTTTGAAGTGGCGATGCATAACAGGAAATAAGAAACCGCTCTAATACCATATCTGTTAAATTAGGCTTTGCCACCGCTTCATTTTCAACTTGCCCATGACCCCTTCATTGGTCTTAACGCAACTGCACCATAACTTCTACCAAATTAGGTTCTGCAGCAATCTCATCTTCAACTTGCACTCGGCCGTTACCACATCCTCGTTCGCATACCAACTTATGTTAGTTATCTGTTAGTAGCAAATATTATCAATAAGAGACTTTCTAATATATTATTAAACTATCCACTCATATTAATCAAATCATTTTATAAAATTCATCAATTTTGTCATGAACTTTGTTCTAGAACATCGACTCCTCGTCGTGTCACCTGTGAAAAACAACTTAATATAACATTAGAATTAAGTAATTGTTATTTCAGCACATTACCCATATTAATTCTAATGTTAATTTTCTAACATTATTGTTAAGTAAAATTTGAGGCGTTACATTGTTTGACATTAGTCTTAAATTTAAAATAGGATATTTTTCCTTCTTCATTTATTTCTGCATCTCTAAAAGATTCTTAAAATAAAAGAAGCTACTTGATTACTTGCTTATACTTGAAAGTACGTATATGAGGAATCATATATATAGATCTGTCAAAAAAAATATAATTTTATGAAACTATATGGACTTTATTCAATATTAATGACAGTAATATATTGTGCAGATTGAAAAACCGAATCAGAATATTTGCAGCTAAAATATCTATGAATTAAATACCTACTACGCAAATTGATTCTCAGAATCAAAAAATCAAACTATAAACGATTTCTCTGCAATCAGACGCCGGAGAAGAAAATTTCCAATAACAAACCAAATTAAAGTTCGGATTTCTACAATAAATCCAATCACACAAAAGTCAAAACCGGAATTTCTCAAAGAATGACAATATCTAACAAAAATTGCCACACTTAATTGAAAATGTCATAGGGGATTTTGATAAATAAATGCCAATAATAATTCAAAAATAAAATTTTCTAACAATTAGAAATTTCTCAATTGAATAACACAAAATACATACATGGGTTGAAAGTATATATTATGTGAACTAATTGAACAAAGAAACGTTATTTTCATTACATGGCTTTAAATTTCAAAACCGTGCATGTCAGACTTGACTTGCAATATATATATATTTCTCCGTTTTTTTTCCCTTTTGTTTCTTTCTGGTAGACAAAACGAAATTCTCAATAAAATTTTACGTTCCTTTTGTTCTTAATAAATACGTTTATAAATAAAATTAAAAATGTACTAGTTGAATATATCAGGATTTACATAACTAGCTATTCAAAAACCAAGTCTGAGTTGTCATGCAAATTGGTTTGCGTAGTTCATATTATTGATCTTTTCTTTTTTCTTCTACATTCTGCGTAGATATTTGTTTTTTTCTGAGATTGCGTGCTTTACATGCATTATATATACGCCCAAGTCCACATATCATTCATAACTGTTCCACGCAACCATTTTTCTTAACGATCTCTTAAGAAGCAAGAAAGAAAGAATATCGTTGAAAATAAAATGTCACATTCACAATTATAAACAGCTCTACATATACCTAAAAAATTATAAACACCTATTAAAAAAATTATAAACACTATATTAATTACCTTAATACCTCTAGTGTAAAGCCATATTCCCTCCTAATATAATTAAGGGGAAAAAAAAAAAGACGCCTGATTTATTGAACTAATGTACGTACATAGTAGATTTCTATTGGACAAGAAAATTTCATTAAATTCATCATGAAGACACAAATTACACACCAAACATAATAAATATTCCTGTAGCACATGAGACCAGATTTTTTTTTTTTTTTTAATCTTATAAGAAGACCGTATTCATTTGAAGATGATCTATTGACATAATTTGTAGGATTTTTTTTTTTTAATTTTGTCTTTCCAAAAAAAGACCAAAATTGTTGGTATATATCTTCCACGTACATTTTTATCTCCATTTTGGATATAATCGATTTTTTTTTTTTTTTTTGACATTTTCTATTGAATTTTCTTACAATTTCCTTTTCATAGAATTTTCTTACAATTTCCTTTTCATAGAATTTTCAATGTAAGCAGCCATTTTCTCTAATTTCATTTAAAACAAGAAGAAGAGAAACTGCTATAAATAAGGGACGTTACCTCTAGTTTACTCACATTCATAGCTATCACAAAAGAAAGAAAAAAAAAATGAAGTTTGCATTCTCTTCCTCAATTTTCCCCAGCATCTTCCTTTTCCTTTCCTTGTTTTCCTTGGCCACTTCAAACAATACACATGACAATTTTCTTCAATGTCTCTCCCAAAATCTCTCAAACCCTACCTCCATTGATACAAACCTCATCTACAGTCCGATTAACGAATCGTCGTATTTGTCGGTCTTGAATTTCTCCATCCAAAACCCTAGATTCAATTCACCTTCGACACCAAAACCCGTAGTTATCGTCACACCTACACTTGCCTCCCATGTCCAAACCGCCGTCATATGCTCAAGAAAACATGGCGTGCAGATTAGAATCAGGAGCGGCGGACACGACTACGAGGGCCTTTCTTACATATCCGACGTCCCATTTGTCATAATAGATCTCTTCAACATTCAAACGATCGAAGTTGATGTAGAGAATCGGACGGCATGGATTGGAGCTGGGGCTACACTTGGGGAGGTTTACTACAGAATTGCGGAGAAAAGCAGAACCCTAGGGTTTCCCGCGGGGGTTTGCCCTACTGTCGGCGTCGGAGGACACTTAAGTGGAGGAGGTTATGGAACAATGTTGCGTAAGTATGGACTGGCGGCGGATAATGTTATCGACGCGCAATTAGTTGACGCTGAAGGAAGGGTTCTTGATAGGGAATCCATGGGAGAAGACCTATTTTGGGCGATTCGCGGCGGCGGAGGAGCGAGCTTTGGAGTTGTTCTCAAATGGAAGGTCCAGCTTGTTTCCGTTCCATCAAATGTGACTGTGTTCTCAATCAATAGGAGCTTGGAACAAAATGCCACGCAGCTCGTTCATCGATGGCAACAAATTGCGGACAAATTTCATGAAGATCTTTTCATCAGGCTCATCTTGCAAGCTATTTCGACAACTGATCAAGATAGCGGCAACAAAACGATACAAGTTACGTTCAACTCGTTGTTTCTCGGCGGTGTCGATAGGCTCCTTCCATTGATGCAAGAGAGCTTCCCCGAATTAGGGTTGGCTCGCGAAGATTGCACCGAGATGAGCTGGATTGAGTCCACTTTGTATTTTGAGGGATTTCCAAGTGGATCACCTTTGGAAGTCTTGCTTGATAGAGTGCCTCGGTCTAGGTTGTCCTTCAAAGCGAAATCGGACTATGTGAAGGAACCGATCCCCGAAACCGGGTTGGAAGGAATTTGGGAAAGGGTGTATGAAGAAGAAGTTGGAAGGGCTATCTTGATCATGAGTCCTTATGGCGGGAAAATGGACGAGATCTCGGAATCCGAAATCCCATTCCCGCATAGGGTGGGAAACCTCTACAAAATTCAGTACTTGATATATTGGGAAGAAGAAGGAGGAGGAAATGTTGGTGAATCCCAAATCCATATAAATTGGATAAGAAGGCTTTATAGTTACATGGCTAACTATGTTTCCAAGAATCCAAGAGCTGCATATATCAACTATAGAGACCTTGACGTTGGGACAAATAGTGAAAAGGGTACAACAAGTTATGCACAAGCAAGCATTTGGGGGACAAAGTATTTCAAGAATAATTTCAATAGGCTGGTTCAAATCAAGACCAAAGTTGATCCAACTAATTTCTTTAGGAACGAACAAAGCATTCCTTCTCTTTCATCCTTGTGGAAGAAAAGAGGTCATTAGAGATATGCTCATACACACACACATATATATAACACATACGTACTATATATACATATATAAGATGAAGATTGTATACATACAAATAACACATACGTCTTAAATTTCTTTACTTGTGAATAAGGACCTACATGCATACATGTGGGCACACTACTATGAGTATCTTTAGATTGAAGTTTGAGTTATATTTGTAATGTTATAATAATACATTGATAAAATATCTTTCTTTGTCCCCCATTTTTATTTTATTTTTTTCAATTTTTATTTTAAATATTTAACATTTTCTCAGTACTATAAAACTTGTTATTTTTGTATAAACGCCTTTAAAAAACTTTATATTTAATGTACACGGTTACTAAAACAATTAAGTGACTCCGCCACTGATGTTTATCCCTCATATGGTGGTGCAAGCTCGTTGAAGTTTCCATTCAAGTGTTTTTTTTTTTTTTTTTTTTTTTTTTTGAGAACAATATGAAATTTCCATTCAAATGTTTAATTGAATACCAATGTGATATAACGCTAAGAAAATTAATGTAACTAAATTAGGGATTAATGCATGAAAAATGAGATTTATTAGTGTGCCAAATTAAATTTTGATCTTGACAATTGCATTTTCACGTACAAAATATGATAGCTTTGAATTTTTTTAATTTTTACCTCATAAGTTTTGAAAATTTTGATTTTTTCCCTAACTTGAGAAAATTCTTGCAAAATACGTCCTGAGTTTTAGTTGCTGCTGCCCACTTGTATTTAGAAGCCCACTATCTTCTATCATAAATAAAACGTTCAAGACCCGAACGTTTGACTTAGTCAAAGGTTTATCTCGTAAACTTTCTACATAAAAGCATTGCATTTGCATTTATTCATTTTTCGTTTCTCCTATTTCTCTCTCTCTCGTCTTTGTCTGATCTTTCTTTTCTTCTTTTATTAATAATTTTGTGCAACACAAAAGCATAACACTACTCTTAGGTCATCTCCAACCGGGCTTCATTTTGGTGACGAAACACCAAAATGAAACACAAGTTGGGCTCCAACCCAACTCTATAGCGCAACTCCACACAAATTTGACGCAATACTATTGGAGATAGCGCAGTGCTCTTTTTGCTTCATGGTTTTGTAATTAATAAAATTAAAGAAATAGATTAATTGTTATAGAATATATAGTAAAGACAATTAATCTATTTCTTTAATTTTAGTAATTACTAAACCATAAAGCAAAAAAGATGAAAATAAAATAAAGGCTTTTTATAGTAAAACAGAATATAAAGGAAATATTCTTTTTAGAGTAAAATTCAAAATAAATAGGTTGGAGTCGAACTTCAAATTTAAAGTTAAAGTTGCGTATTAATTTTGTTATCGTAACGTTAGAGCACAAATATTTTGAGAATTTACAACTTAGAGAGTTCATGTCTGGAACATGAAAATTATAGAATAAACAAATAAGTTAACTACAATCCAGTTTTAAGTTGTGTTTTGAAGAAAGTGAATACAACTAATAGTATAAATTAATAGTTCGAAAACTGATTTGAAGATATTTTAAAATTTGAGAACTATAATAAAATGGCACCTATATAGTTCAGAGATTTAAAAAAAAAAAAAAATAGAATAAATCCTAGCTGTTTTAGTATTGGTAAGGTGATATAGTCTGATCCTTTGCTTTGTAAAAACTACCCGTAACAACAAACTTGCAAAATGTATCTTTTAATCATAAAGAGATTCATTCACCCTAATTGTTATTTGATTACAGAAAAGTTGTCTTGGTCTGAGTCAAGATAGCATCTCTCTTGTGCATGTCTATGGAGTTTTGAAAAAATCCAAACATCTTAAAGATAGATGGAGAGGTAGGTATTTATCCAACGAATCGCACTCCTTCGTATATTTCAGGAGTCCATTAATGAGAAGCGGCTTGGAAAAACTTGAACACAATACCTACTTTCACAAATGTTTAGTACGAAGTTCTCTACTACTAATTGGTATTATTAGCTAGGAAGCAAATCTTGTAGTTAACTCGAAACCTGACAACCAGGAAAGCAAGAAAGGCTCCTAGGAAAAGAGAACTGCAAGAAGTCTACTCAGTCCTAAAACTCTTTCTCGATAAGCAGCGCGTAGCAACTTGTTGTTTAGTTCCAATAATTAGGCTTTTTATTGCCTATTCATAGATTTGGAGTCGTCCTCTATTGCTAATTTTAGCTGCTTTCTTCCAGAACCTTATTATAAGTAGTGAGTTGATACAAGGGAAGCCTGCGGCGAGATTCCTGTTATAATCTAAAGCTTGACTTCCTTGGCAACTATAAAGAAAAAAGAAAGGACAATGAGAAATCAGTCTCATAGTTTGCACGATTAGATTCCCAATTTTTAGTAAGGCAAGCGGTAAATGTTTGTGCTGACCGACTTCGCTGCCACTTACTGAGCAACACAACGCCTTTTTTTCTATGAGCACCCCATGGGTTTTATGATGATGGTAAAAAGTTTCATAGACAGGTGCATCAAAAAATATAGAAGAATCTCTAACTCTTAATTTTACGACTGTTCCAAAATTATCATGAAATGTTTAATGTAATTTTGTGGAAAAAATGTCATAAATTCTCCATGAACTTTGTCACTAGTATCAAGTTGTCTCCTGAACTTTGAAAAGTATCTGTTGTTCCCCCTAAACTTTGACAAATATGTCATTTTATCCCATCTATTAGTTTCTGTTAGTTTTTCCATTATCTTTAATGTCAAAATACCCCATGAACCCCTGAACTTTGCATTTATGTCAAAATACCCCATGATCTTTAATATTTATGTCAAACTACTCCCTGATCTTTAATATTTTTATTAGACTACCCCATCTATCTTATTTAATTATTTAATGTTGTACAATTACCTAACAATTATTAACCTTTTAGAATAGATTAAAAAATATATATATTTAATTCTAATAAAGTGATATGCATCCTTTTTAACACATTTTTTTTTATTTTACTTATTTTAATTCAAGTTTATTTGGGTTATATGTTTGTTTATGCATAACCATAATTGGTAATTATATAATGTTAGATAAATATAATAAGATAGATGAGACAATTTGACACAAATATTAATTATCAGAGGGTAGTTTAACAAAAATAATAAAGATTAGGGGGCACTTTGACACAAATATTAAAGACCATTGGGCATTTTGATGTAAATATAAAGATCAATGGACATTTTGATATAAAAGCAAAAGATCATGGACATTTTGACATTAAAGATATTGGAAAAACTAACATAGACTAACAAAGAGGGCAAAATGACACACGTATCAAAATTGAAGGGGCACAACATGCACTTTTCAAAATTCGGGGGCAACTTGACACTAGTGACAAAATTCATGGGAAATTTTTGAAAGTTTTTCCTTTTTTTTTTTTTTTAAAAAAAGACCTTTTGGTTTTAGCATTTCATCACTGTTAATCTCTTTGCTGTACGCATCATGGTATTTTGGTACTTGAACTTTTATAAATAAAATTTCTTTTTTTTTTTTTCAGCAGCTTTGTTCCTTTAAAAAGAAAAAAGAAAAAAGAAAATAAAACTTTATTTGCAAAATAGGACGTAGGTAATCACATTTCATTATATAATATTTAATTTTATCTTTATCTTTATTTTTACATCTTTAGACATCTTTATACTTATAGAAAAGAGCTAATATTTCTCTTATCCTCTTCTTGCACTTGTCAACTCATGGTTCTTTGGAGCCTTTTTCTAGTTTTTCCCCTTTTTTCCTCCCCTTTCTATCTAATGGTTACATATTTTCTTTCTTTTCTTTTTATGTTTGTCATATGCAAGATTTTCTTTATCTCGTTTACTTCATGCTAAAATTATTTTTTTAATTTTTTTAATCACATTATTGGTATTCCTTTTCACATATTGTTCTTTACTGTTTTTTTGCAAAAACATACAATCCCTACTATTTGATAATTAAAAAAATTCTATATTTTTAAGATAAATTTTTGCCCTCACTTTTTTTTTGTTCCAATCTTTATACAGACATACATATATAAAAGAGCTAATGTTTCTCTTCTCTTCTATTCTCTTCTCTTCTTCTTACACTTGTTAACTCATGATTCTAGCCTTTTTTTCCTTTTTTTTCCCTTATCTTTTTTTTCCCTTTCTAACAAATTGTTACACTTTTTTCTTTCTTTTCTTTTATGTTTTTCATGTGCAAGATTTTCTTTATCTCGTTTACTTTGGACATACTAAAATTATTTTTTTAATTTTTTAATCACATTATTAGTATTCTTTTTCACATATTGTTCTTTACTTTTTTTTTTTTCCTAAAACATACAATCCCTACTATTTGATAATTAAAAAAATTCTATATATTTAAGATAAATTTTTGCCCTCACTTTTTTTTCTTCCAATTTTAATATAATCTGTATATGTATTTTTTTAAGAAAAATTTATATGTTACTTTCTACTTTTTCACTTATTGAGGGAAGTGGTGTGGTAAACACACCATTAATTTTACAAGTTAAAATTATTACAGTACAATATTATGATAATTTAAAACAAACTTTAGCACTCATATTTTCTCTTTCTTTCTCGAATATCCTCCTAAAATTTTACTTTATCTTTTCATTATCTCTTTTTATCAAACACAACATTCATAACTACTTTTTTTTTTACCCTACTGAAATAATTTTTTAATGATCTATTTAAGCAACTTTTTTGTAAATCCACATTAAGATATTTTAATATATATATATATATATTGATATATATTTATATTGTCTTTACTTGTATAAAAGAGCCAATGTTTCTCTTCTCCTCTTCTTACACTTGTCAACCCATGGCTCTTTCTAGCATTTTTCCATTTTTTTTCCCTTGTTTTTTTTCCCCCTTTCTATCTAATGGTTACATTTTTTCTTTCTTTTCCTTTTATATTTTTCATGTGCAAGATTTTCTTTATCACGTTTACATGCTAACATTATTTTTTTAATTTTTTTAATCACATTATTAGTATTGTTTTTCACATATTGTTCTTTATTGTTTTTTTGCTAAAACATACAATCCCTACTATTTAATAATTTAAAAAATTTCTATATATTTAAGATAAATTTTTACCCTCACCTTTTTTTTTTTTTGTTTTTCTAATTTTAATATTATCTCTACATGTATTTATTTCAAAAAAAAATTATATGTTACTTTCTACTTTTTCACTTATTGAGGGAAAATGATCTGGTAAACACACAATTAATTTAATTATACAAGTTAAAATTATTACAGTACAATATTATGATAATTTAAAACAAACTTTAATACTCCTATTTTCTCTTTCTTTCTCAAATATCTTCCTAAAATTTTACTTTGTCTTTTCATTATCTCTTTTTATCAAACACAACATTCATAACTACTTTTTTTTTATCCAACTGAAATAATTTTTCAATGATCTATTTAAACAACTTCTTGGTAAATCCACAGTTAGATATTTTAATATATATTTATATATTTTAATAATATTATATTCTATTCACTTAAATTGAGTGGCAGTTTGATAGACAATCCTCATATAAAAAATTCATTTCAAAATAACAATTTAAAAATAAATCGGTGTTTGGAATGAAGAAAAATAAATGTAATGTGGATTTTCAAGATTTTGATTTATAATTAAATGATTTTTATTTGAAATAATGTATCAAAACACATCATTAAGCCTCGTGTTTTCACTAGTAACTTGAAAAATCACAAAAACAATTATATGAATGCAAAATATCCTCTTCACTGTCGTTGAAAACCGCTTAAAGTTCATGGTATTTTACATAATATAGCTCTAAATGAAAGAGCATTTCCAATGCAATGATAATTTAGTACATCGAGTGATTAATTTTGGCATTTAATTAGGAAACCACTCTTCAATTTAGTAAGGGTTAAAATTTAACCCAAATTCAAATTCCATTGGAAGAACGCACAAACTTTTTTCCCTTGAGATGAACAAACCTACAAACTTTATGATATTAGATTACTGGTTTTTTTTATATATATATAAGTATATGAGTACATAATATTCTAGTTGTTTTAGTATAATTTATATTTTCTAAATTTCAAAATTAGACATTGTAAGATAATATTCTCTTTTTCTAAAATAAGAGGATTGATTAATTTATTGCTCGTAAACATGAAAAAAAATAAATATATATATATATATCATTTTAGTTTTATAATTGAACAAATTATATTTTTTTCCTCTGAACTTTAGACCTTATCATAAAATACCCCATAAATTTTAATTTGTAATAATTATTCCCCCTCAACTTTTGAACGATTGCAAATGTTTCCCTTCTGTTAATTACTCGTCACCTCCCTCCCCACTTGAGGCCTGCTTAACGATGCTCTCCACCCCAGCCCAGTTTGTGAACCAGCCCAATAACTGGTTTTCTGGGTTCAATCTGAGTCGTTGACCCTACGAATTCAATTTACTGTAATTGATCCAATCTTATTCAATGTTTGTTTGAGAACAATAATTTGGAATTGGTTGCTTTGAATTTGACCATTGTTGGGTGTTTTGCATTGGTTCGAATTAGATTTGTTAAGCTCATTTGGTATAATTTTTAGGAGAAGAATCTCCATTTTTCATTTCAACTCAACTCTAATTAAACTGTACTTTTTCATCTCAATTTTTATCTTTTTTTAAGAAGTGAACAAAAATTATAACTTGTTTTTGAAAAGTCAACCAACTCCAACTTAAAATTTTCATCTCCAACCGATGAACCAAACGAAGCAAACTTTTTCAGTCATTAGTTGTAAACATTTTAAATCAATTAATGAAATGAAATTATAGTTCAAATTGCAAATAAGCGATTAACATGTTATAAAATTTATTCAAGTTCTACAAATTTGTCAAAAAATTGGAGTTTTTCGAATGATTAGTATTGTTAATATTAAATTTGTTTATGATCTTTGTAGTTATGCTATTAAAATTTGTTATTGGTTACATTTATCTTTTAACTTTATTCTAGGGGTAACTTCGTACTTGTTTCATTGAATATCCCAAACTCCTATTGTGAATGAGTGTCATGTTTCAATTTCCGTTAACAAGTTAACAGATGGAGAAAATTTGCGAACGTGTAAAAGTTCAGGGAGAATAGATATTACAAATTGAAGTTAGAAAGACATTTTATAACAAGATCTAAATTTCAGAGGGAAAAAGTGTAATTTATTCTTTATAATTTTAAATAATAGGGTTGTCATTATTTGTAAGCAAGTTGTGAATTCCTGTGAGTATCTGTGCCTATTAAGGCAGGTACGTCCGAGTTGGGAGTGGGACTGTGGTGCCCTTCTGAATGTCTTTTTTTATTAGTATTATTACAAGTAGCTATTTTTAATTTTGATATTTTGGTTTGTTACTATTAAAATTTGGATTTGGCTTCGAAATTAATAGTTACATCATCAAATATGACATTTGAATTTGGTTGAATTTGATTCGAGTTTTGATAATATTGTAAGAGTTATATTTTTTCTTTTTTCAACTCTTTATTAGTAAACATGAAGGGACGAAAGAAACTCCTTAACCATGAAATCTCTGACCCCACCTTCAATTACGTGGGATAAATGGGATAAGTTACAAAAGTAGGAAAGCAAGTTCGTTGTCACCTCAATTATTGACATCTCTATTATATAAGAATTAAAGATGGATGAAATACTTAGTAATCTGTGTGTATCTATTAATAGTAATTTTAAGACTTGTAAAGCAAGAACTCTAAATAAATTATAGAAGAAGAAAAATATGTCTAACAACGACTAGAAATGAATTTCGTGCAAAATATAACTAAAGTTGTCTTCTTTGAAGAACTATTTAATGCAATATTTTTTGGTTTATCTTTGTCTTTTTGTTTAGAATTAAATTCAGTGTTATCACATTATTGATTGTGTGACGTGAACATGGATTGAATCAAGCTTTAATTCAGGTATAGTTGGATGATTTGACTGAATATTTATTAAACTCCCTTATGACCTAGGACTTCCTTGAGGATATCAATCAAAAACTTGTCAATAACTCCAACTCACGATCAGCCCAAAAAAAAAAAAAAAACCTCAGTCACGACTCACGTGGAGTTGAGTCACTTGACGATGTTGTTGCATGTTCACACTTATTCTTTGAACAATGTTAAAAAACATCGATGGTATTATACATTGATAAAAGATGAATTTAGATCTGTTATCTCTAAAATAATATCACGTTAACTATCTTACTTATCATATATTGTTTTGGAGCTTTAAGATATGAAAATTCATGAAAATATTTGTCATTTTCACCATAAAACCAAACAATGAGCTTAACTATAAGAGCCAGAAGCTTTTGCCTTTTGGAGGGTTTTTGTTTTAACCAACCCCTGCATATCAGATGGTGTTTCCAGAGCTTCAAGCTAGAGGAACTCTTGATAAAAATAAAAATAATTATTTACAAAAATAAAAATAAAAATAAAAAGCTAGAAGCTTTCGGAGGGTTTTCAATTTTCAATCAACCCCAGTTCTAAGGCTTCCACAATTTGGGAGCAATGCTGAGAAAGCTGGCGGAAAAAGAAGGTTTTGACCTGGGAATGTTTAAAAAAAAAAAAAAAAAATCAGAGGGAGAAGTTGGAGAATATTTGAATAAAAAAAAAATCTTATGAAGAAAAAAAGAAAAAAAAATGGTTTACCTCAATTGGTGTTCAACATGTTCTTCCATAAGTTTACGTTGAGGAAGACATAGTTAATAATCAAAACAGAGTTGCAATCAAAAGAGTAAACAGCAGGAATAGATTTACTGTTTAACCGTGGTTAAAATCTTTAATTGAGTCTGATGTGTGAAACTTACTGACGTGTAAAAATACAAATTTGGAGACAATAAATTTGGACTCATAAAATATTGTCTCAAAAATAATGAGACCCATTCAGGGAAACGGATTTATACATGGACGAGCTGGGACAACACTGAAATTTTTTGCTCTTTTATTTCAACCCAAAAAAACTTATAAGTTGTCACTTAAAAAAAAAAAAACTTATAATTTTACTATTTTACCCATGCTAAAAATAAAAAATTATCTCACATAGTTTTAATTTTGCCCCACCAAAAATATCAAAATTATCTCATAGTCCCCCATTAAAATTAATGCTATCAAGAAATTTATGATTTTCTACTTGTCCCTATTAAAATTAAAAATTCTCACTTTAAACAACTAAAATTGAAAATTTTCACATAA
>JAFMPE010004220.1:12092-28593 GCA_024759925.1 Ficus religiosa | reverse complement strand
TTTTTCATGAGAATCTCTTGTATGGAATGGAATCTGGGTAGTTTTTTAATTTGTTTTCATGGTTTGTTTGAAATGAATGAGAGGCGAATCAGAACAAATTAATTACATATTTGCTTTTATTAGAAAAGTCTAGTTTTTGGGAAATGCATGTTTATAAGTTGGAATCTGATGAGATTATCTGCCGACATTAAGAAAATGTTCCATATTGAAACTATTATCTGCTGTCAGAAACTTTAATCCCATGAATCTTTTTTAATCTGTAAATATCGTTTAGATAATTCTAGGTAGATTCATCAGAAAAATCAAAGTAGAGCACAAAACAAGAATGTTGGACCAAAGCTATAAACTTGTCAGGAATCTGCCTCCCCTGAACATAGGTGGACCTTTTCTCCCTTTTTTTTTTTCCAACAAATAATTGAGATGGGAAGAATACCTCTTTAGAAGCTCAGATCTTCTTCTTCCTTTTTTTTTTTTTTTTTTTTTTTTTTTGATATTCAAAGAAAAGTTTGTGCCCTAGAAGGGAAATCAGCCCCCTTTCTTTACCAGAATTTTACACTCATGATATGAAGGAGGTGGGATTAGATGCAAATTTCTGGCATTTATTTGGCAAGCTCTTCCTTGAGAAGTTCTGCTCCGTCAGTTCAACTCAGCTTGACTCTGTAGTCAACCACGTCGGCGTGTTTTTAAAAATAAAAACAAAAATAAAAATAAAAATAAAAAACAAACAAACAAGCTTGACCTCGGAGGAAATATCCATAATGGTTGTAAATAATATTTTTACGACATTAAAAAAAATAAATAATAAGGTTTTAAATATTTAAAATAAATAAAATGGTAAACTATTTGTCAAATAATTTAGATATTTTTCAGTTCATTGCATCAATTATTTACTTCAAATATATATTACATCAACAGCAAGAGAATAAAATAATCCACTATCATTCATGAATCACCCATATCAACTCAATTATTGTTTGTCCGCACTTCATTTGTTTTCTTTCTCTTTCTTTCCCCCTTTATTTGAAATTTTCATCTCCAATGGGATAGTACTCATGACTCATCCAAGTGGGGATGACTAGATGATTCTTTTAAAGTGCAGCCTTACACAATATACCGCGGATGTTGATTGCTTGCCCAATGTAAGTTGGACAAGTTTGCATATAAAACACAAGTTAGTGGGTCTAGCAAAAAAAAAAAAAAAAAAGTTAGTGGAATTGTTTTTTGACGACAACTCCACCTTCTATTAGAAATTTCTCAAAAACATATGTAAATCGCAGATAGAGATACATAACTACGAGAACGACTATATTTGGCGATCTCCATTATTGAACTTTGGATTTTGAAGTTTTATTTCTTAAAAATAAAAAATAAAAAATAACATATACATATCACCTCCATACATAACTCAACCTCAATCATAAATTTAACATTCACTGAAAATGATGTCATTTATTGATTTTCTCTCCCCCTTAAATAGGCCTAACTGCGTGTGCAAAAAACCAAATTAGCATTCAGATTTCCCAAACTTTTTTTCCCACAGAAAAAAAAATAATAATAATAATAAAATAGAGTCCCTAAGATATGGTGTGTAATATAATTCTTGTGGCCGCATTTCCCTGAAGTCACGTATATATGCTACCCCACAAGCAATACCAGAAATTTATGAATAATATACATGATATATATGTATATATGCATACACCTAATATATAAGATCACATCATCTTGTGGCACCATTTCCCTGAAGCCACGTATATATGTTACCCCACAAGCAATACCAGAAATATATGAATAATATACGTAATATATATGTATAAATGCATACACCTAATATATATATAAGATCACATCATATTGTTTTGCCATAAATACACCAAGTGTGATCAATTCCAAAGGGCCTATTAAATTAGGGCAAAGAAATGGCCTATGGAAAGAGAAGGAGCACAACCACTTCGATATTAGAGGTCTTCTCTTTAAATCCTCTACCGTACCCAGTTCTTCTTATTATGGCAGTCACTTTAGTCTTTCTTGGCATGACTTGGTACTTGTCCTACGAATCAGTTGTGGAGAGTGCTGAGGAACAAATGAGTTGGGTACTTTTTGTGGTACCTGTTGTTCTTATACTCATCGTTCGTTGGCTTTCATCAATGGAGAATCCGGATGGTACTCTCTTCGGTATGTCGCCGTGGGAGCGGCGGCGGCGGACCCACCACCGCCCCTCCGAGGGAGGCTCCCCGTGGGCTGTGGCTGCTTTCATTGTGTTGTTGCTTGTTTTGTTGCAGTACCAATCTATCTTCCTTGATAGCTGGTTGATATAAACATAGCATATATATAAATATATATATATATATATGGTTGCTGTTCTTTCCTTTTTGTCATGGTTTGTAAGGTGTACTATAGTTTTTAAATATAAGAATTGGTTTTTCGTGTGTATTAGGTTTTGTTTTGTTTCGTAGTAAATATTTATTTAGCATGTTCATATTATTTTTGGAGTTTTGTTATGGGGTTTTAAAGGATTGAAGTAAAGGATTTTGATCTTTACTATGAGCAAATGTTTGGATATCTTTTTCCATTTTTTTTTTTTTTTTGGTCCCCTTTAATCAGAAGGTCATGGTTAGGCATTGTTCTTCTGCTTGCTTTGTGGAATTCTGTGAAAAGTAACAAATATGCTAGAAAACATTATATTTATGCACTTTAAATGTTAGTGCTCCTTTTGTTTAATGATTTTTTTTATTATTATTTTAGTGGCATGCTTGTCCTTACATGATTGCTTATGAAGTAATAATTATCCCAAAGACAAGTAATCACCAACTTGGATATCAAGATAAACTAAGTTAGAGATGAAGCGAACCAAAAAGAAAAAAGAAAAAAAAAAATTATCTCCTCTTTTGATAGAGATAGAAAGGATTAAAAAAAAAAAAAAGGTAGGCAAATCTATGAAACAGAAAAATATAATCAGTTGCAAAAGAATCAAAGGTGGATCCACTATTTTAACCACTATTTGTAGATGCCACTGGTATAATAAATAGTTCAATTAATTATCAAAAAATTAGATAAATAAATAAAGAGCTCAATTTCCATGAAAGAGAATTTTCCAGAGTTAATTTCCGTTGGAAAAAGAAAAGAAAAAGTAAAAACAAAACAAAAAGAAACTACTTAATACTTAGGTTGATAATGGATTGAATATCTAATATCTCTAGAATGTACCTATTTTTCATCACTAAAAGGTTAAAATGTCTCTTTCAATGCTAACTTTTATGTGTCTTGATGGGTCGAATGGAGAATTTTATGGTTGGTTTGACAAATATGCAAGTTGTTATTAAATTATCCAAACCTACCCACCGGCCTTGTGGGGTCCATCATTCATGAATCATGATGCCCATATCATCTCAGCAGAAGCCAGGAAGGCTCAGTTTTGACATCTTCAAATTGTATGCTCGTACAAGGTAAGTGATGTGTTTGGTTAAAAATAAATAAATAGAATGGAAAAAAAGACCAAAAAGAAAAAGAAATACACTTGTATTTGTGTAACAACAACAAATAAGTAACTTGTACAGTATAAGCCCCAGCTTTTATTGAATTTGGCTACTTAACTAACCCGAACTCCTAAGAGGTCCAAACCACTTGGAATGAAAAGAAGACTGGTAAGAAAGCAAAACCAAGAGCAGCACAACGAAGATGGCCACACCCCACGGCGAGCCCCCGGATGCTGCTGCTTGTTGTGTTGACGTCCCCTGCTGCATGCGGCGGAGCTGAAAGTTGGACCACCAACTTGTGGAATATGTAGCCATTAAGAGTATCAACAACACAGGCAGTAAAAACAGGAAGAGCTGGAAATTGACTGCTGTTTGCTGCACTTGGGCTTTATAGCCAGCGTATTGAGAGAGCCACAGTAAGACCATGACAATGGCAAAAATGGTGAGCAAATGAAATGGCGGTGGTGATATCGAGGCTACCATCTGGCCTGTCCATCCTTGCTTCCATTCTGGACCTCTCCTTCTGGGGTAGAACCATTCCATTCTTCTCTATTGGTCTCCCTAACGCGTTTTTTTTTTTTTTTTAACCAAAAGGGCTTATAGAAGATGTAAAGGTAAGCTTGGTTTTGCTTTTTTTTTGATGTACACACACACACACACACACATATATATTTATATCTAGATGTTTGCTTTGGCATATATGCTTTGAGTGAGGGATCTGCCTGGCAAACTTTCACTTTGGACTGATACCCACTCAAGTGTTTGATGCCAATTTGCAAACCTTAACACAAAGGAACTGAGCATGTGCACTTTACTCTTGCTTGACGAGTTAAAGTGAATATGTACAGGCTGTTGTTTTTGCCTAATCAGACAAGTTAGCTCATTGACAAAAAAATAAATAAATAAATAAATGCATAAATACATAAATAAATAAATAAAAAGAAGAAGAAGAAGCCAGGAAATACCATTTTCCCAATATGTGCAAACATATGCTGTTCAGAAATTGTTTATGCCCCAATATGTTGTTTCATGAAAAAGAAGCTTTAACTCTTTATTGAGAGGGGATGAGAAAACTTCAAAATTGATACAAAACCCATTCAAAAAACGAAACTAATTCATAGATTTCTCGTGCCATTCTTCAAAATGGATTGGGCTGTCTGGTCTTATTTAGCTCTTGTAGCTGAAACCCTCGTAAATCAAGCAGCAACTTTCTTAGCCGTTACAGAATTGACAATGGTAGCAAATTCGGGACCCTGCAGCATTAATAAAAGAAAATCAATCCCATCGATTTCTAACCATAATTGCATAAAGGGGAAAATAGAAATAATTTAACCATATAACAGTTTTGAAACATCGAAAGGGAATACCTTTAAGGAAGCACCACCAACAAGAAAACCATCAATATCTTCCTGCTTTGCAAGCTCAGTGGAATTGCCTCCGTTTACGGACCCTGAAATGAGATTCAGTTTAATCCATAACCGTCACCAGGTGTTAAAAGCATCAGAAGTTTTCAAATTATTAGAAAGGCAAATTCCGGGTACAGAATAATCGCACCATTGGAATGAAGTAATTAGAGATAAAGTACCTCCATATATAATACGTGTTTTAGATGCAACTTCCGCTGACACATTATTTTTGAGCCAGTCACGAACAGCTACATGTACTTCTTGAGCTTGTTGAGGTGTAGCCACCTTACCGGTTCCAATAGCCCACACCGGCTCATAAGCAATAACTATATTATCCCAACTGGGCACCACATCTGCAAAAGATAAGGGCTGTGTTATGGGACAGCGGCAGGTTATTCACGAGACAACAGGAATCTCTCTCAAATCTACACAGCGGTAGGTTATTGAGTACATAAAAGATTCCCACAATGCTGGACATTTCATGAGAAAGAATAAAGAAACTATAAGCGAGAAATGTTGCCTGCAAAAGCTTTCAATTGCTCGTAGCAGACATCAAAAGTTTTCCCTGCCTCCCTTTCTTCTAATAGTTCCCCAATGCAAGCTATCACTCCAAGACCCTCGCTCAACGCATAAGCTGCTTTCTTTCCTATAAACTGTAGGTCAAAAAGGTTGAGTTAAAACTCTAATACACACCGCACGAACTAGAATGGACAGAAAATGACTTTTACGAGAACATTAGATAAAGTACATTTTTTAATGTTTCACCTCATTATCTTCACCAATTATATGTCTTCTCTCTGAATGCCCGAGAATAACCCATTTGGCACCGATATCCTTCAGTTGTTCCACACTATAAAATAGATTACACAAATAAGCTGTGCAATAAACATTAAACATATAGTGCTCCGAAATTTTGGAAGTGCATGTTTGAAATATAGGACCACGAAAACGTCCAAGTCACTTTTAAAAAATAATAATAATCAAGAAAGAGAACATCAATTACATGCTACACTTATCATTGAATAAAGTATCTTGCGATTAAATGGCAAGCATGTTTTCCCTAAACAAAGAGTAAACTAACCTGATTTCTCCCGTGAAAGCCCCACCTTTTCCAACCCAAGAGTTCTGAGAAGATAGTTCTATCCGGTCTGCCAATGAATTCTTCACCAGATCAAGGTACACAAAGGGTGGTGCTACAACAACATCTGTGCATTTAATCCGAAAAGTTAATTAATTTAATTGAAAACTAAAATAGTGAAGTAGATGTTAATAACATTAGACCTAACAACGGACACAACACCTTTATCTGACTTGCCACTAAAACAACCAAAAAATCAAAATCTTTTTTTATTTTTTATTTTTTTATTGTATATGTACGTATGTCCAAGCTTTGGGTGCAGTTTAGTAATAATATTAAAAGAGTATATAGACATTATTCTTACCAACATCAGGCTCCAATTTTGCACTGTTCAAGTCGGAGACAAGCTTGGTGATCGAATCTTTTGTGCCATTCTAAATTGATCAAAAAAAAAAAAAAGAAAAAGAAAAAGAAAAAGAAAAAGAGAGAAAATATCAAATAAGCCCAGCAAAAGTGGAAAAGAAAGAAAAACAATACGAATCCAATTATTAGCATATAGATTCAGTATTCCAGCCAATGAACTTTTATTAAAAAGATGTTTGAACTCCATGTTCTATGGAGAAAGTCACAATTGTTGAAAATAAACAGTAATATACAATTTTCTTTGCTAGAAAAGAACACAAAAAGGAAATCGGTTTCACCAAATTCCAGACTAACAAAGAGATAAACAAATTCACAACGTTTTTCAGAAGATAATACTTACACACTTCCAGTTTCCACCAACGAAAAACTGCAACCAAAACAAAGGAGAAAATCAATCAGAAAATAGAAATAGGACAACAATTCAACACTTAAGATGATTAAAAACAGTGTGTAACTGCTTCAGTAACTACCAAGAACAAACACATTTCTATGAACTAGAACAAACTTTAATACAAAGTGGCTTATTCAGGTGTTAAATTTAGTGTCTTTTAAGTAACAGATATTCAACCCAAAAAAAAAAAAAAGTCAAATCTTAAGCATTGAATCCAAAGCCAAACCAAACCATAGAAAAATAAAATAAATAAATAAAATAAAACAAACTAAAAACTGTCGATAAAGATTGAATCTTTTTTCTCCTCTTTACTGCATTTTCTTCGAATCGCCGAAAACAATAGAAATAATAAAAATAAAAATAAAACATTGTAAAGAGCAACTATGTGAGATATTAAAAAAGAGATTTTGAAAGTTAAAAAAGAAGGACCTTTCCGGTGCCGGCCATGGCGACGACGGCTCTGGAGGGCTTGTGGGAGGAGGAGAGGCGGAGGTGTTGGAAGAGCGATTGGGTGGCTGAGATTGAGTGACTACAAGTCTCGAGCTTCGAGGAGGAGCGTCGGAGGCCGGAGAAGTTGGGGCAGTGGGAGAGGGATGTGGAGCTCACCGCCATAGCTGACCCTTCTGATGAGAGTTGTTGTTGTTGTTGTTGTTGGGGTTGGTGGTAGTGATGATGAGAAGACTGTGAGGAGAGAGCGAGGAAAGCTCTTTATTCGCGGTGTTCCGCTTGGGTTTTATGGTAAAAAATGCCAGGCGCAGGTTAGCAAAATGGGATGAAATTTTGTACCCACGCGCCATTCTGGTGCGTTAAATTCACGCCCCTCGTAACGCTTTATTTTTATTATTACTATTATTATTATTATTTTGGATTACTGAAAGCTATGAAAAAGAACAAAATTTAAAAATCAAAGTGTTTTTTTTAGGGGAAAATCCAAATTGCTTTACAGAAATCTTTCTGTCTAATCATCATTCATCGCTTTCGTTAGAGCGTGGCAAAGCAAGATGGTATTTTTCATTTACAATTATAGTTCTTTTTCTTGGCTTGACCCTTCAGATTCATTTAAAAAAATCCCCTAATATATGTTTACTTTTTTATTTTTTTATTTTTTAGTGAATCTCTTATTAGTAATTTTGTAGGAACTAGCAGATTTTTTTTTAATATTTATTTCACTGGCAAAAAAAAAAAAAGAGTACAAAAGAAAAGCAAGAGTACTGTTGACGCGTTTTACAAGCGCGTGAGGTAAAAAGAGTTTAGTCTGACCTGATTAATAATAATATCCGGCCGCTCACGGCTGTAGCCTGTAGGTGTCGCTGTCCTTCAACAAGAAGGCACGGTGGTACGGAGTGGTCTTTTCTTTTCTCTGATCTGCACAAAACGTCGTCGTTTGTTGTTTTCCTTAAATCCTTCCAGGCAGGATAATAGTAAGGGTCTTTCTCATCACGCCACGTGGTTTAAGGTTAAAAAACACCAGGGTTGGATGTGGATGGAGTGGCTTGAATCTTCAGCCAAATATGTGGTCAATGGGTTTGTGGATTCTGTATATGCCTGTCTCTCAACGCCCAATATCAGATATTCAACAACGAATGAAAAACCCAAGTGGTGATGACATAATGATCGAGTGAGATGTTCATTGTAAATTTTTATATTTTCGATTTAAGTTCAATTCTTATCTATCTGGTCGAATGTTTGTCATCTATGATGTATTTGTGATACTAGTTCAAGATCGTAAAGATATCATTTATCTTTTTCTTTTTTTTTTAATTAAGAACAAAAAAATGTTTGCCCGTCAAAAAATGGAAAATTAATTTGTGTCAATGTGGGAGATTAACTTCAAAAAGAATAATTTTTGACAAATTTAATTTTTGTCAGTTGCCTTTTGATCGGTAGTTGGTCCACCTAACTCTAATGAACGCCCACCATTTTTGGCAACCATTTTTGTTGATGCCCTTTCTCTTTCTCAGGGCCAGAAATTGATAATTAAACTGGAACTCTTCAACGACCAGAACAATTCGTTAGCTGCCAATTGATGTAAGCAAAAAAACAGATATTAAAACTTTCAGTGCAAACCAAGAAACAGTTATTAAGGTTGAGATGATAAGATAAGGTTAGTAGCAATGTTTTGTCTTTCTACAGCCTTTTACATCAAATAATCCAAACCGACCAAAATAGAAATCTAAAACAAACGTATATGTCAGCACAGTTTACAGATAGTTTTAGCATCATATACTACAATTCGATCTCAAAAAATCTAAACAGATATTTTCCATACATAGGAGAAGCTCAAAATAAAACACGAGAGAGTCGCTCGTTCTTGGTCTCTGTGGTGACAAGTAAACTGGCCCCGTCTCATCTTTGCCTTTCCACTAGCTTGGTATCGACTAAACCAGAATCCAGCTTTGCAATTTGGTGCTTTCATGTTCTACGACCATTCGTGCTGAGCACACAACTGATGATGAGATTGAACAATCACTCGCACAAAACGAGTATGAAGTACGCTATTGGATGCTCATTAGTATATCAGTGTTCTCACTTGTGGCCTTCATTGGATATTCAAACCGCATCTATTCTGGAGATAAACCCTTTCAGACACCTCATTCAATGTCCTTTTCAGCATTAAATTCCTTCGGAAGTTTGCGCTTTGAGAACCATCCCTTATGGCCTTTTCCCAGCTCACTCTACTTATCTATTACTCTCACAATAGTTTCTAATGTTCTAGATAAAGGAGATTGAAACTGAAACACATACCATTAAATACTGCTATAACGTACCCGGTAAACATGCAAAGTATCCATCGTCAGTTTTGCATAATCCACATAAATTAGTAACTGGATGCAACATTGTTCCAATAAGATTTCAAGACAGCTACTAAATACATCTTATAAATTTCTGTCAACAACATATTCCTCCAAACCTGAGTTGGACATCTTCCAGCCATAGAACATCTTCACTTCTTCCTTGTATCGTTGTTGCTTAAAATTTTTAGCACTTAAAAATTCACAGCCTATGAGTGCTTCAACTAAGCGTAAGATCAGGTATTCAAACTTAAACAATGCCAATCACTTAAGTCAAACAAAGAGCTGCACGGAGAACCAAATACATTTGATAAGAAGTAACAGATCAAAGGTCAATATGCTCAAGTTCAAAAGAACCTGTTTTTGTTCTGTTCCTTGCCTTCATTCTCTTTCTCAGTCACTGCCCTTTCTGCTACTAACTATGCTATTTGATGAGCTGTCCTGTACACTACGAGAAGAGGAACATCTACTTGAAGACGTTCTTTCAGTGATGTTGTTTTCCTTCCTCACGGACCTTGGAGATTGTCCTTGTCCCGAAGATAAATCCTGCACTTATCAAAAGGTTAATTCAACAATGACTCTGATCCTTAACGTTCAAGATGGCCCAAGACTTCTGATTCTTTCCTGAAACAAATTAAAAAGTCGGCAACTGACCTGATCCGTTGCAGATCCAGGTGTCTTTAACTCCAGGTTTGTCGCAACATCATTTGAATCCTCACTTTTCTCAATCTTGCTCTCCCCCGACGACTTGTTTCTAGAATCTTGTTTGCCCGAAACATTAGACTGGCTTACTGGCTGCAAAACTGGAGGTACATATTGTTGGGACTGCTGTTCAACCAGGGTACTTGGAGCAATGTATGGAACAAAAGTTGAGCAGGGGTTGGGAATGACCCCTGGATTCTGATTTCCGTAAAATGGATATGGTTGCATATGTGGATGCATAGGGATCTGCCCTGGAGGCATCGGCATTGGTACTGGATATGGGTATGAAGGAGGGGCCATCATAACTGAATGATCCATGGCCGCCCAGGGAAACACCGTTCTGACCCTTTGCTGATACTGAACGTTAAGGTTCTCAATGTCAGATTTCAGAGAAGCTTTCTCTTCTCTGAGATCGTTCTTCTCTTGCGTCAACTGTTTCAATACAAGATAAATGAATCAACTTACTAAATAAGTCGCACAATGTACAATCACCCATCAAAGAATTAAAGAGAGAGAAAGATCACCTCACGAGATTCTTCGTTTAGCGTAGCATACTCGGCTTTAAGTTTGTCAACCTGAGATGTCAAATCCTTCAGCAATTGGATTGTATCCGTTAAAATGGTTGCTTTGTCATTCTTGGGTCTGTCAGGATCTGCATGTTATAGTGACAAGTGACAACGAATATAAAAACGCGATCAACACAAATAGTTACAAAACATTTGGGTTAACCATCAGATTCATGTTTCTTTTCTACCTAAAACATTTCCCAACTCAAGAAACTGCTCGTTTAGTCGGTCCCTCCTCAACTTCTCCCTGTCAGCCTTCTGACTCTTTCTTGCAGCAATGCAATCCTTGTCATCCCCTTCCGGTCTTTGGCTGCAATCAACATACAGCAAAAGAAAAAAATGGAGGAACATGATTAACTCATCGATCATGGTACTCTCCTAATGTCACCAAAAATAAAAATAAAAATGAAAATTCCTAGAAAATTTCCTTGCCATTTTAGAAATAAAATTGTCTCTTTCCTTTTTATTTACTTGAACCAATGGTCCCAGCAAAAGACTTCAAATTTGGCTAACATCAGAACAGGAAAAAATCATCTTCTAAAACTCAAATTTTTATGCACATTGAGAACTTCAGAGGGTCTTAAGTAAACAATTCGAGATTACTAATCCATAATGAACGAATTAGCAACAAAACCAAACAATTTAATTGAGCCGTGCAAAAAATAAAAAATAAAAAATAAATTGGGGGGAAATTGAAAGAGAGAGGAAGTGAAATTTAGGGGGAAATTGAAAGAAACCTGGAACTGGGCTGCGAGCGAGTGGAAGAGGAAGGCGGCGCCGGCGGCGGATTTAGGGGCGGCGGGGTTTGGAGGAAGTCTTCGTGTCGGAGTTGATTCATTGAATCTGGTTAAGAAAAGTGTTGTGGGTTTTGGATTTGGAATTGCTCAGGTCAGATTGCAAGCTTGTGAGTTCAGCACAAAGCTTATCTCCCCCTCCGGAAACAAAAAGGCGTTGTCTTGTTCGTTACTTTGCTTCGCTTCCAAACCCAATGCTTTGGCCGTAGTCCTGTCCACCGGGCGTCACTGGTATTTTTAACTCTTTTTATTGCATAATAAAAACAAAAAACAAAAACAAAACAAAAAAAGTGAAAGAAAAAAGGTGCTTGGAGTGTTAGAATAAAGAGAAAGACTTTGGTAGGACTTATTTTTCTATATTCTATTAATAGAGTCTCTCTTTAAATCATTAAGATATAATTAAATGGTTGAGATATTATTTATATATGATAGTTATAATACACATTACCTTATATTAGTATAAATTAAAAAAATTAAAAATAATATATAAAAAATAAATTAAAAAGAAAACATTACACATTCTCCCAGCCACCGGTGATGCTCTCTCCGCCGATGACCCCTCGCCGACGAGCTAGTCCTCCCCCCCCTTCGCGCCGACGCCGACAAGCCCCCTCATGCATCATGAGGCCAAAGCCCCCCCTCCCGAAGCCAGATTGGTCGGCGTTTGGGGGGACATCGGCATCAGGGGAGAGGGGCCTCCTCAGTGTTGTTGCCGACGTCGAGGGGGCCTCCAGGGGATGGTCACAAGACCAGTTTTTTTTTTATAAATATTTTTTAACTTCTATTTTTTTAGTATAAAATACTATGGGTTAAGGTACAATTAGTTCTCATGCACAAGTAACATCTCAGCTGTTCAATTACATAGAGACCGTTTAAAAATGAGTTATACTGATAAAGTATATAAATAAGACTTTACTACTGACTTACCCTAGAATAAATTTAATTTTTGTTTTTTTTATAACATTTAATTTTTGTTTTAAGGGGAATAAAGTTCTTATACATAGTCCACATATATAGCCCTTATTTAGATGACTTATCCAATTTTCGAAACTGAAAAATTTTTACAAAAGTGTATTTTTCTCAACTTTTTCCATTTTTCTCTCGTACTGGAAAAAAAAAACTATCTCATTTTCAAATTTATTTTCTACAATACCGTTTTGGAAAAAGATTAAAAAAAAAAAAAAACTTTTTAAAATTTTCTAACAATATACAATTCTCATTCGTAATATCATTTTTTTCTTATGGCAAACAACTTTTTGTTTTCAAAAAGGAAATTTTTTACACATCCAAACACCATCTTATTCTCAAAATGAAAAACTTCCTAATTTAAAATAAGAAAATTTTCGCTTCCGAAAATGGACATGCGATCCAAACGGAGCCTTAAAAGTTTCTTTTTAGGAAATATACTAGAATGTTTAATATTATAATCTAACGATTGGAATTTATGTTGTTCGTTAAGAGAAACTTCTTCTTCTTTTTTTATAAGAAAAAAATACTATAATGACGGTTTCCTCATCGTCTCATTTTTAGCCTCACATGCAAGATCTATTTGTTTGGGAATGGTAAGAAAAAAAAAATGAGGGAGTTCTTTGTTCTTTATGGCAAGCAATCTAATTCTGCATCTACAAATGTGAGATGCAATCAATGAAATTGTTATGTAAAAATTTATAGTAAAGTACTATTTTTGTATAACAACCGCTTGTTTTTCTTACCGAGTCAATGTTAGCGGGAAATTAAAAAGTATTGCATTGTTTTAAAATTTTTTGTCGAGTCTAACTATGCATATAATATATATATATATCTATATATATTTCTAATGTGAATATAATTTGACGTTAAATGTTTCTAATTACATAAACCAATCCTACTAAAATTCCATAATTTAGTCACTTTTTTGTACACAAAATTCAGTCAACCATGGTTCATTAAAAAAAGAAAAAAGTATTTCTAACATATTTTGGTCTTGTTTGACAAATTTTTTATTTTTACTTTTAGCTAATAAAAGAAAAGAAGTAAAAGTTACGACTTTTCAAATGTTTGGAGCCAAAAAACTGTTGAGGTCAAAATTATAAATATTATAATAAGTACTAAAAATATTAAATGAAGTTCATAATTTCTAATTAAAAATTTTTTTTAATAAGTTTTAAAGTATAATCAGAATAACTTTTGTCAGAAATCATATTTTTTGACTTTGATAGAAAGTATTTTTAGAGACTGGAAGCTCTTCTAATAGATCATTCAAATATTTTCAGAAGCTGCTTTTAAACCTAAAAAACCAAAAGTAATTTTAAGAAAACTCTGCTAAATATGCATTTTCAATCCAATTTCAAATTTTTGGGGGTCCAAAATGCACATTCCTTTTTTTATTTAAAAAAAAAAAAGGCACATTAATTTTTTTTTAAGATTTTCTTTTTTATAATTTTGACGACCCTCCCTCTTTCTTCAATCTAATCACAAGAGCAATAATTTAAGGTTATCGGTCATCCAAGGCGGATCTAAAACAGTTTCCATATACCACGATGCACCACATCACACCCCTCATCATAAATATACCCGACACGGGACCAAATGGCGGTTTAGACCTTCGCGAGCGTCGCAGGTGAACTGAAACGAGAAAAGGGTTTTAGAAGAAGAGACGGACAAACAAAGATGTCGGGCATGGGAGACGGGTACGTGGGCACGGCCCAGGACGCCGTGAGGATCCGACGGCTGGAGAAGCAGCGAGAAGCTGAGCGCAAGAAGATCCAAGAGCTCAAGACCAAGTCCGCCTCCGCCAAGGACCAGCCCGGCCTCCTCCAGTTCGGCTCCAGCACCTCCGAGGTTTCCTCTTTCGTCCCCAATCTAGGGTTTTCAATTTGCTTCGATTTCCGTTTCCACTCGGATAAATCCGAGGAAATTGCCTTTTTTTTCTTCGAATTTTAGTAATTTCTTACTCGAATTGTCGTTCTTCGTATGTTCTCAGATTCTCGAGACCGCGTTTAAGAAGGAAACTGTTGGTTTGGTTACGAGAGAGGAGTATGTTGAGAAGGTATCGTAGTTTATCAGTTAGGGTTTTGTCTAATACGATTATGGTGAATTAGGCAATGGGTGTTTGAAAAATGTGTGCTTTATTACAGAGAGTTAACATCCGGAATAAGATCGAGGAAGAAGAGAAGGAGAAACTTCAGAAGCTACAACAGGAGTGAGTTTTTGGATGCTCATTTTGTTAAAGTTGTGAAATTTGAAGGGTTTTTTTTTATATATTTTTTATTTTTAATGTTCGTTAAGTTTTTTTTCCTGCATTATTTTCTTGGATTTTTAGGGAGGAGGAGCTCCAATTACAGAAGCGTAAAAAGAGGAAGATTAAAGGGAATTCTCGATTGTCGTTCGCAGATGATTTTGAGAACGGAAGTGAAGAGGAAGATGAGGAAAACAGTAATAATCTTTTCTCTCCATTTTTTTTTACATTCCAAATATCGTATCTTTTATTTCTGTAGGAAAGAAAAAGGCAAACTTTATTGGCTTGTTTAATTGCAGTTTTTGTGGATAAGGGTGAAAAGAAATGGATATTCATGTTAATGTCCTCATTGGCTCGGATTCCTATATCAGAAACATTATTTTGCTCGATAATTCATATTAATCTAATGGATTATTACTATTTCTGCAGAGAGTACTGATTCAGCGAGATTTCGGCATGCTAAATTTGGCAAAGATCCCACGGTGGAAACTAGCTTTTTGCCAGACAGGTGTGGTATCTCTTTATCTGTCTCCGTGTGTGTATCTGTATGTCTGTTTGTCTCTTTATTTTCCGTGATCTTGGGCCTAACATTTGAGCTTAGAGTTGCTGAGGATGCCGTTTCAGTGAGCGTGAGGCTGAGGAACAAGCGGAGCGTGAAAGGTTGCGGAAACAATGGCTACTCGAGCAGGAACAAATACGAAGTACTGCATTTTGACCTTCATTTTGAATTTTATAATCTTGACATTTGAAAAATTTTAATGTTAATTTAATGCACCCTGTAATTTCAGATGAGCCCCTTGAAATTACCTACAGTTATTGGGATGGAGCTGGCCATAGGCGGGTCATCCAGGCAAGTAAATATATACTAACAAACCTTTTCTAGCAGTTAACTTGTTTCTATTTCTAGCAATTAATCTTTCTTTATTCTCTGTCCATCGTTCAGGTACGCAAGGGTGACACCATAGGAGAGTTTCTCCGGGCTGTTCAGCAACAACTTGCACCAGAGTTTCGAGAAATTCGGACCACCTCTGTGGAGAATTTGCTTTATGTGAAAGAAGATCTTATTATCCCACATGTAAGATAGTATCTCATAGAAGATTTAAACTACAGTTCTGGTGTTATCTGCTAACTAATTGTTTATCACTTGTCTATGTGCAAGTACAGCAACATAGTTTCTATGAGCTAATCGTTAACAAGGCAAGGGGCAAAAGTGGACCGGTAATTCTCTTCTTCTTTTTTATTGCTTTCTGCTTTTTACTATAGTTTCATGGTATGTTGCACGTAGTAGATGTTACTTGTGACACCATGCTTCTTCTTTGCAGCTGTTTCACTTTGATGTGCACGAGGATGTACGAACAATTGCAGATGCAACAATTGAGAAAGATGAGGTATTATTCTGTCTTCATTACATCTTGCTTTTGCGAGTTACAATTTTCATAGATAAAACTAAAGTTGAAACACAATCACTGATAACCTGAAATTTTAGGGATAATGTTTTTTTGAATTATTTATGTGCAATATAGTAAATGCACACCTATAAATACCATATGCTTGAATTAGGCATTCGAATTACTATTGTTTATAAGTAATAATTAGTTCAAATAGTTGTTAGTGGTTATCTCTTTCAGTCTTATGCACAGATTTTACTAATTTCTT
>JAFMPE010004220.1:407-11801 GCA_024759925.1 Ficus religiosa | reverse complement strand
AACAGTAAATTGATAATTTTATCCATATTGGTTGCTCATTTCTTTGTAATTAACCTTTCTGGCAGTCTCATGCTGGGAAAGTTGTTGAACGGCACTGGTACGAGAAGAACAAGCATATTTTCCCTGCATCAAGATGGGAGGTACTCTCTCTAGCCCTCTCTCTCTCTATCTCTGTCTCTCTCTCTACATATATAGAACAAGCATATCATCTTGGACATTGCAAATCTAGTTTTCCATAAAATCTGCAGCCCCAAAAAAAAAAAAAAAAGAGGAGGAAAAACAAAAAAAAAAGAGAAGGAAAGAAAGAAACGTTTTTCAATTAAAGATATTTTGGAACCTTTAGCTTTAACTATGCAAAACCGAGTAAATTCAGATTGAGTGATTCGAGGTGAACAAGCTTGGCTAGCTTATAACTTGCATATGCTCCTTCAAATAAGATGATAATGGATGTTAGTCTTTTTCAATGACAGTGCATGCATTGATTCTTATCATCCTTTTCTTTTATGAATTCATGGCAGATTTATGATCCAACAAAGAAGTGGGAGCGCTACACCATTCACGGGGACTGATTAAACATTTAGTATCAAGTACCATTGTCTACTTGTTTTCTTCGAAGTTTTTAAGAAGGAACATCATAATCTGATAGGTGGAAAAGTGGAGATTCCAAACTCATTTGCTAAGCAGCTTGGGTATTGTTGTTAGTTTTCTTTGGATTTTTAATCTCGTAGAAACAACCATTTGCTTAATCCTGATGTAGCTCGAGGTCTTATTTCTCGTCATGCATTGGTGATCAAAAGACTTGAACAAGAGTTTTCTTAACCGTGCATTGTTTACTAGCTGATGTTCTTTTAACGCGGTTATTTGCTTAAGGCGTTAGTTGAGAAACCCAGCTCAAGTCCGTTGATGTGAATGCAAGTAAGCGGAAACTTATATTATACCCTTTTCACAAAAGGATTCCCAAGGAAAAATGAGATGCATGTCGTTTGGAGGCTTATAAATAGTGCGTGTAGCTGGTCTACTTGTGAAGTTCTTAACAGAATAAAGTAATAAACTATGAGCATCAATTTGCTAAAATTGGCCATGCTTTCTCCGATAGTCGACCATCTGCCAGAGTGACATGTTGTCCCACTCTTTGAAACGGTTAAACATAGCCTTTCCCAAATCCTCATCGCTTGCTAAGCTAACACGCTTAATTAGGTCAAGATTACCGTCGGTTCACACTTAGATTTAGTTTTGAGCACAATATACTGGGACAAGCACATCGAATAATCATTCAAAAACAGTCAATAAGTACCAGCACTACTACTATCATTGGTACTGCTCTATGATTCCTCTTTGGACGCTTGAAATGCCCAGACCTGCAATTGGCACTAGCCTTATAAACCACGTGGGCGGACAGATCTTCCTCCGATCGTCGATCATTTCCTAGAGTGAGTGACATGGTGTCTTACTCTTCAAAACGTTCAAAGCCGGTCCTTCCCAAGTTCTCGTCTCCTGTTATGCAAACACACCTATCTAGGTTATATTCCCCGCCAGTAGTATTTAAGATTATTAAATATATCAAGACAAGCAAATATGGAAGCACCATTCAAACACAGTTAGGAAGTACTATGCTCTTCAGTTTGAAGCAGAGTGTCTCTCACGATCTGATAAATCTGCATACATGCAGTGCACATAAGAAAAGGGGAACAAGAGAAACTTGAGCCAACTCTGTTACGTAAAAGTAGGAGAGAGAGAGAAAAAGGAAGGTACCGGCCTGATCATATACGGAGAAACATTGACAGTTTTTACCAGGATTTCTTATCTTACACATACCCTAATAGAAAGGGAAAATTTCATAAACAAAAACAACTGAGAGAGGCTTCAAATTACATGGTTTCAAAATAGAAAATTACCATATCTAAACCAATAGACAGGTCAGCAATGAAAGTTTCCCTCGAATAACTGTAACCGAATAATAAAACTACATGAACGACCAAAAATTACCAGCACCGATACTCGTAAAAGGTAGACTTCCCTACCTAGCGTGGCTTGCCACACCAACAAACCAACTAAGCCTTTTAGCTCTTCCAACAGCTTTATTGCACTCCATCACGGATCCAACTTGGTCCACCTGCAGCCCAAGTATTAAAAACCGATCGACATTTTCAAGTTTAATGATTAAATTACCAATGGTCCAGAGCCTTAAACTATATCTTGAGCAGAAGAAAATTGTACGCCTTTCTCATTGATTTTCTTCTTAGGCCTCTGAAACATGAATTAAAGCTTGAAAGGTGTCATGCACAGATGAGGCAGGGCATTCATCAGATGAATGCAACTTTTAAAGGTAAGAATCGTGTTCCAAACCTTCGAGCCAGAGACCAGGTAATCAGCTCTCACAAATCTTCAATCGAAAAAGGGGTTACTTCTTTACAAGCGTTTCGTAGAGGTCCCTGAGTTTGGCTGCTGACTACCATCAACCACAAGAATTAAGTGAAAAACGTTATGTTAAAGAAAAAAGAGAGACAATCGAATCATTTTTTCATTGTAATTGGCCCTTCACCTTCTTCTTGAAGTTTAAGTGATACATTTTATCTTCTATTCCATACAATTCAGAAGCAGCAACACGCAATCCAATTTCCATAAAACACTCATTCGGAAAAAAAAAAAAAAAATTTTCTCAGAACACGTTCAAGTATATAAGGATTTCTATCTCTAATATATTTGTCTATACTAATACTTACACAAAGAATGAAAAATAACTTTATCTTACTCTATACTCTAATACACAAGTTATTTTTAATATTATTTCTGGTTTTTTTTTTCCATCATTAATCATTATTATGCTTTGAAATTTGTGAAAGTGAATTTTTAATATTTAAATAAATTAAAAATGAAAGTATTGTAATAATTAATATGAAAAATAAAGATAATAACCAAAAAAAAAAAAATCAAATGTTAAATATATTTACTACAACTTGTGGCATATTTGTCACCAAGTTTGGTATATGAATATGATAAATTTAAAATCAAAGATAAGGCTACATTAGAGAGCACATTTAAAAAAAAAAAAAAAATCAAAATACTAAAATCTATCTTTGACGTAATAGTTTAATATTGCATTAGGAATGCTCTAATTGTAATTATTTATCTAATAAGTTTGTTATTTACAATTATTTATTTTAGATAGTTTATTGTGTTTATTTTTTAGCTTTGAAAATTAGAAGATTTGAACTATACATCTCATGATAAAGTCATAGTAAGATTATTGTTAAATTTTAATTACAACTACGTAAAATCTTAGTATTTAACTTCATATTGTTTCATAAATACTATTTACTATTGTGTTGTTACATCTCATTCTATCTAAAAGTACACAATTAGAATCCCCATCCTAAATTTAAAAAAAAAAAAAAAAAAGACCTATTTACTATCATTACTATTTTTTTCTTTAAAGGATTTTTTTTTTAATAAAAGTTCTTTAAATGATTTTTTTTTGAAAGGATCTTTAAAGGATTTTTGAAGCCTTTGTCACCTTTTTTTTTTTTTTTTTTTGGAGAAAGAACAAAATAACATTTTTGAAGAGAGTATTAGTAAATTATAGCAAAAAATTTTTAATATAGTAATAAATAATATAATCAAAATTATAATCACATGACATCAAAAAAAACTTTTCCTCCTTCCTTTTCTTTGTCAATAACATAAAACTATACACATAAATTTATTGTTAAAAATTAATCTTAAGTTTGAATTTTTTTAGAAAATCTAAAGATTTACAAGAAAGATATACTATAAATTATCAAATTTTAAAAAATATGCTATAAACTTAAAAATACCTATAAAATATGTTATTTAGATCATTTTCTTTTTTTTTTTTTGGAACGTTTTGGACAAATTTTTTTTTTAAAGTGCCTTTTACACCATTTTATTTATTTATTTTTTCTAAGACCTTTTTTTTTTACTAATTAATAAATCGAGAAACACAAATATAAATACAAATATTTTCGTAGTTTGACCCGAGAACCGAAGCCTGGTCCCTGTTCGGAGTCTGTGTTCAGATTTAACACCCACGCCCTTCGTTTCGTCTCTCGTTTCTGAAACACACACCAAATAATAAGCCGTACAGGCCTACCAAACCAGCCCGAAAATTTCCCAATTGTTGCGATGAAGCAGATTAGGGTTTTCCTCCTCGCTCTTCTTCTCCTGGCTTCCCCCTTCCTTCAAGGTTCAATTTTTTAGCTTAATTCTTAGATCTAGATCTATTCGATTCACCAAACATCTACTTCGTGATTTACATCTAAGAATTTTCAGAATTTTTATTTATTTCAAATAATTAATCAGCTGGATTTTAATGCATGCATGCATTTCTGGTGCGATCAGTGAGATCCGGTTGCAGTTTTGAGCTTCAATACGTGATTTCTTTTCTCTTTGTTCATCAATTTTATTTTTGGTTTTAATTTTTGTAGATGAGTAAAGTAGTTTATGTTGGAAATGATCTTGCCCGAGAGATTAAAGTTTCGTTCTTGGATTTTTTTTTTTTTTTTTGGTGTGTGAAAGAGGGGTATTTGATTTCGTTGAAAATGAGGTTTGACTTGATGGCAAAGATTCGATTTTTCTTTGCTTTTATGAAGTAACCAACGCTTTCGATAGCGAATTTAGGGTTATTATTATTTTCCTTTTTTCTCAATCTAGTTGAATAATGGCTAAGTTGACCTTATGATCACCTAAGCTAGTGCAATAATTTTTACACACACACATATATATATTCGAACTGATGGGTGCTAGATTTGGTTGATATTTGGATGGTCAACATATACATAGACACACATTTCTGGGACGGTTAAATCCATATTGGGGTTTGTTATATTTATGATGCTTTCAGCTTTGGTGAACCTATTTTGAATCTGTTTTGGGGATTTATTATTATTATTTTTATTGTAGTTGCTAGGAGTAATTCGGAATCGGATGTGGAAGTTCCCGAGTCCCTAGAAGAAAACAGTGATCTCGGAATTGTTGGGGAGGATATCCAGGACTTTGGTGATGGAAATTTTAGCCCAGCTCCGGGAGTTGAGACTGTATCTCTTTTCCCCAAGAACAGCGCACGGCGTGAGCATTTCTTTCAATAACTAAGAGTATTTTCTATCGTCTGGTTATTTGCGTATTCTTTTAAGTTGGTTTCTTTCTATTTTTGCAGTGGTTACAGCGGGAGAAGAGACTGAGCTCCTTGTCGGAGTGAAAAACGATGGTAATGAAATGAGAAAGATGAAATTTGGCATCACTGTTTTGTTATTTCCCTTTCATTGTTTTGCTTTCATAATTCTTGGCCATCCTTCAAACCGATGTATGCCACCAAATTTCTCTTTTTTCTCCTGTGGGTGTGTCAATGTACATCTCCATTTGTTGTCTACGAGTGTTAAAGTTGTGTATTGGTTTCGAAAAACAGGGGATTCAAGCGTGAATGTCATTGCGATTAAAGCTAGTGTTCATCTTCCCTTTGACCACAATATGCTGGTTCAAAATCTGACTGCTCAGGTAAGTTGTGGGTTACTCAAATTTGATTTCATTTTTTCATATCAATTATCAAATTAGCTGTATTAGATCATGCTGCGTGTGAACTGTCAAAAATGCTTGCGTATCAGAATGTTTTAATGTATGGTTAATCTCTTATAATTCTTGTTATCAACAAAAATCTTTGCCGGTGTTTTGCATATATATATATATATATATGTATATATATGTGTTTCCGGATTCCTGGCATGAATTGCGTCAAAGATTATGCTGTTTTCTTTGCTTGATTGCTCCATTTATTTTGTCATCTCATTTGGTTAAATGTTTTTATCTAGGGCTTTAACAATGCATCAGTACCAGTTTCAGCTCAGGCTACTTTCCCATACATCTTTGCCGTGAGCAAGTACCTGCAGGTACTCAAATCACGTTGACAGCTATGTGCATTTGTATTGTCCAATTCTGAAATTACTCTTTTTGGTTAATGTTTCACTTCTTCTTCTACAAGATATATGAGAAAACCTTCTCACTGAACTTCAAAATTGTCTCTTTTTTTGGAATGCAGCCTGGAACTTTTGATCTTGTGGGTACCATTATCTATGAGATAGACCAGCAACCCTATCAGAACACCTTCTACAATGGTACTATTGAAGTTGTTGAGGCTGGTGGCTTCCTCAGCGTTGAGTCTGTTTTCCTTGTTACCCTTGGAATTGCGCTTCTTGTTCTCCTTGTGTTGTGGGTTCATGGACAAATACAGAATCTTTCCAAGGTACGAATACTTCAATACGAATTATTTCCTTTCTTGGAATGGCACTGATTTTTCCCACAACAAATTTCACTTGCTTTTCATCAAAAAATGTGAATATTGAAAATTAATTTGCATTGTGATGATTATTACGACATACTTGATTATGAATAAAGAGATTCAGAAAGGAAGGAGAGTTATCGTCAGTTTTACATCTGTAGATTTACTTGAGAGAAAAGCAAGCACCCAATGGATTCTTTTTTTCCCTATTTATCTTTAACATCTATGTTTTCGAGGGTTGTCATAGTCTTTTGATGTCTGTTGTATCAAAATCAATATTTATCTGTATATGTATTTGATTAGAAAACCAAGAGAGCTCCCAAGGTGGAAGTTGGGACCAGGTCAACTGATGCCTCGATGGATGAATGGCTCCAGGTGTGTGGTTAACGGCAAAGTGTTGCTTTTAAATTTACAACTAATGTTTATTAAATGGATAGCACGCTCCTTATCCCCCTGTCAGCATACCGATAACTGCTGCTAATATGTTGTGTGTTTCCATCTTTATGATCAGGGAACCGCATACACTCAGTCGCTCTCCAGCAAATCAAAGAAGAAGAAGTAGATGAAACTTGTCATAGTTATGCTACAGAAGAGAATACGTCGAGGTTCATACTCGTGTATAACTCACATTAGGGATTTGGAGATATAAGAGAGCAGTGAAGGTTGAACGAGTTTTGACAACTAGACCAGAAATTTTACCTTGCTGTTTAGTTATGGGAGAAGGTTTACATTTTCAATGTCTTGGATTTTTACATGAGCTTTTTTGAAGTTCAACTAACGGAGACTTGAGTTAATTGAGGATACAAATTTTCTAAAACTAAATTTATTTCTTGATATTTCATTATCCCTTTCAAACCTCTCGCTCGGGTGTCCTCTATTTGGCTACTTGTGGTTGTGGACGTATCTTTCTAACTTTTCTTGTGTTGTCGATTCCACGTATCTTTGTGATGTATGATTTTTTCAACTTTCAATGAAACTACTTGCGGTTACCAAAACTAAAAGTGCCCCTTTGCGTAAAGGGTGTGAACAGAACTTGAACACTGTAGCAAAAAAGGTTTGAATCAGAACTTTATGGGTTCGAACTTTGGAACCCTTTTACGCAAACGGGCTATAAATTTATGATGTGAATTCCCTTTACTCGGCATTGGTGCCTTGGAATATCCGAGGCCCATATTAGAACTGGTTGGTTGGCGGTCTTGTGAGAAAAAACGAGGATTGGCTTTGTAATAATTGTTGTTGGTATCTGCAACATCATGAAGCGGTGGATTTGTACTTTAAACAGTCAGAGAAAAGGACACACGAACCGGGATATGGAAAAAGGGAAATCTCTCTGAGGGCTTGTTTTAAAAAATTTGTAGAGCTAAGCATTTATGTCCATTTTCCACTTTGGTTCATACCTCTGGTTGAAAGTGGTTTCTGTTTTACTTTGGGCACTTCGTTGAGCTTCCTCTCTCAAAGTTGGAGTAGACATAACTTCAACAAACGGAGACTTTGTTTGATTTTTTTTTTTTTTTTTTTTTTTTGTGGGGTATTCACACAAGCAAGAGTGCACATAATTCTATGAGGCAAAGTGGAATCAATTAAGTTATAACTTTCAACAATAGTTTGGACTATTTTGTTTTTTTCGCTTCCAAACAAAGTTTTGAGCATTTTTATTTGGGTGTATTAGGGCACTTTTTTACAGGATCTCAACAAGCACTAAAAGAAGGGGAAAAAAAAAATTATTGTGACGCTGCTCTCTAGGTTTTTAACAACCACTGGATGGGTTTAGAATATCTACTACTTTTATTATATTGTTTTGATCTCTCTCTACATATATATATATATATATAAGACTGTAATATATATAAATATGTATATGTACATGTGAACATATCTTGGCTAGGAATTATGCAAAGGCACCTACTAAAGTTGGTTCATTAATATCAATGACAGCTCTGATTTGCGTATGCCGACTGAATTGGCAGTTAATGGCTTTCAATTTTGGGACAGATCGTCCTCAAATTTATTAACAAGAATCATCAATTGTCAATTTGAGGTGCATAATATCGTGTGTGATTGTGTCAATTATCTTGTGGTTGTAACATCAAGTAGTTAAGTGACCCGGGCCCAAAAACCACCATCACCACCGTTAAGCTCCTCTTAAAATCACTATTTGCTCTCTTGTTTGTGATTTAACTCTCATTCCAAAAGGCGATTTAGCTTCGATGATTCGATGTCGTAATCGTTTTTGCTCATCTGCATTTTGGAGACATTTACAACTGCTACTTTATCTCAACATCCGTCTTTCAATAGAAGCAAAAGTGGTTCTTCCCCCCACAAATTTAGTTCCATATTAGGTGGGAAACCTCCTAATCAAAAGAGTAAAAGAGCTTTTTTTTTTTTTTTTTTTTGGCAATTTTCTATTATTTATTTCTGCCCATTGCTAATTTTTAAAACTCCATCAATTGCAATTCACTTCTGTAGAAAAATACAAGGTATGTGAGGGAGTAACCACCCTGTGATTCCAACTCAGAAGTTGCATGTCCATTTATGTTGGACACATTAAAGATTTGTGTGCAAATAATCACTACCATAATTCATTACTCTTTTTATTTTTTATTTTTAAATTTTCCTTGCAGCAAGTGGGAACAATTTGACTACTTTTCTGGCCTGTCTTCTTTTCCTTTTAAAATGTCACAAATGAGTGGTTTATAAAGAAAGTTTAGCTGTGGACCTCAAGTTTTCCCTGCGGCTCTATGAGTACATACTGCATGAGCTTACAATTGCTAATGATATGCAAGTATATACTAATAAATAAGAGCCAAAAAGAAAAGCTTGTTTGTGATAAAAATAGAAACTAACTAGACATCCATTTGAGATTAAGTACTTTAAAACAATGATGTGACAAAGCAAACAAATAAAATTAAAAATGATGCAATCACGAATTTTAGTATTGAAATGCATAATTTGACAACAACTTATGGAAAATGACGACGGAAAATAACATCCCAGTATTGTAGAAAATCTCTTGATTAAGACAAATGCGGGGATTAGATGTAGAGTTGTTAAGATTTTAGAACAATAGACCACTTGGTTTTAGAAAGAAAGCGCAATGAAAATGATACAAATAGAATAGCAAATTGGCTTAAGAGATTTTTTTTCTTTATCCTTTTTATGCTATTTTCTGCTTTTCTGTTTGAATTATTTGGTAGCCACTGTGGGAAACCTCCTAATCAAACACTAGAACACTTGCTATGAGAAAGAGAACGCTATGAAAATGATACAAGGAGTTTCACTGTAAGCACAATTAATTCTCAGCTTATCGTTGAACGGGGTGTCCTAGAGATAATATTCTATCATTTTGGGTCTGTGATTAAATATTCGAGTGTTAGATTCCTTTTGGAGGGTCTTAAAAACTTTAAGGCTTGCTCCTGTAAACTTAGTACTCGATTTAGAGTGTCCAAAATCATACCCCCACGTATCCTTTTCATTAGCACATATGGTGCGGTCGAGGTGCTCCTCATTAAAGGGTATGGTATAGGGTATTTAGCAAACATCCCTCTTAGCATCTGGAAAGCCCTTTGGAGACATATAAAAAGAGTATGCTAGCACCGATCGTTCCTTTTTGGACTGTTTTCTATTAAAAAAAATATTAATTATCGGCTAGAAATAAGACAGGTTATGTAGCAAATTGTACTCTACCACCGTATACATCTCCTTGGCAACTAGATCCCAATGGTCTGGTGCACTGTGGCCCTAACCTTCCTTAAATCTTCAATACTATTTTACATAATAAGAAAGAATTGGGCCCTTGATTTTTCAGATGGTATTATAGTTTTAATTTAGTTTTTAATGTTTAATAACATCAGTAATTCCTAAAAGAAAAAAAAAAAAAGAAACCGCCAATTGCTCGTTTGTCATACAGAGGACTGATGTTTAATGTTTCTCTATTTGTTTGAAGTTTCTAGATTTTTAAATCCACCACTATGAGACAAAAAATAATAGTAAGAACAAGACATTGAAATGATTTTTCGTTGAAATGAACAGTACGATTTTCCAAAACTATGCCAATGAGTTCGCAAATTTAGTAAACAGGCAACAGAGACGGATAAGAGTTTGGTCGAAATGCAGTTGTTTCGCGTGAAGTTAATATATTCCCTAACTATTCAAAAATGCCTTTTATTATGATTTACTTACTCCTATCAGACTTCCGAAACGTGCAGGACTAATATTCCAGCCCATGAAAAGAATTTGTGTGACATTAAAAAAATCATTATAATCATAAACCCAATTCCAATTTTATCTCCTTCTGTGCCCATTTAATAATATTACGCCTCGTATTTAACTGACCTCTTAATTAATAAAACACTGTATTGCAATTATAAAGAGAGAAACATGAATAAAGTGACACATGAGTCGAATCTCAGTTAGTTACGCAAAATGCATGAAAACGTCAGCAATAAAAACTTGCTTTTTTGTTTTTGTTTTTGTTTTTTTATATTTTATGGAAAAGCAGGTTATTAATGGTTGCTGGTAAGTAGGTTTAGAGAGAAAAAGAAAAAAAGAAAAAAGAAAGAGAAATCACGAAAGCTATTTAGCTGTGTAGTTGGAAGCTCATTCATTGAAAAGATAATGTCCATTTAGTGGATGAAATCTAGAGAGCACGTTGCTGTCGTTTTCTGATCTCTGAAAGATTATTGAAGGTCATCTCAGCTCTCTAAAAGGGGTCCCTAACCTCATGTGAAGCCCTTAATTCAGTGTCGGTGAGATTGGATCGAAATAACCCAAAAAACCACCCTTAACATCCTCTCTATATAATGAGCCTTCTACCACCTCACTACACTTGTGCCTTGCAGTAGAAGTTAACTCTGGAATAGGAGTTCTTATCTTTTCTATTCTCTCTTTTCTTTCTTGTTTGGTGCATTTTTTCAATGCGGATTCTTCCTCTTTGTAGAGGAGCACTTCTGTGCTTCTCGTTGTCTCTCGCGTTGGCGGCGAGCTTATGCTTCGCTGATGACAAGACCGTCCAGTTTGTTGGGATCGGTGAATGCGCAGACTGCGCTGAGAATAACTTTGAGGTTAAACAAGCCTTTTCAGGTACGTAAAACTAACTTGTACTCTCT
>JAFMPE010004109.1:680-17194 GCA_024759925.1 Ficus religiosa | reverse complement strand
ATCAAACTTTGATTTCTTGGAATTTCATACTTTTTCGCCCTTTTTCACTCAAAAGGCCTTTTTCTTAACTTATCTTCCGATAAAGAGTCTTAAAACTCACTAAAATTCTCAATACTTAATAAAGACCCTTACTTGGATTCTTTCATTCATGTCTTCACTATACAGCATAATTTTCTATACAAGAAATCATGTTGTCATAAAAATTTCAATTATTACACTATGATCCAGAAAAAAGTGGTCGTAAATTCTCCTTGTTTCACAATAGGGACGTAGGTCATAACTGTTATGACCACCTGATCATAACAATAATAACCGTAACTCTAATATGCTCATAAGTGTAAGTTTTTTGTTTTTTGTTTTGTTTTGTTTTTTTTTTTTTAAGTACATAAATGTATAATGTCAATTGTGCTAAAATTGTTATCCAATATAAAAGTAAAATGTGAGACAAAATCATATCATTTGTGAACTGAGAGTTGTGAACGATGTTTGGGACCTTGTTGTTGGGTGTGACTGTAAGGGTACTGAGTTAGTAAAGGTTTGTCGGTTGTGTCCATAACCATTACATCTACCACACCAAATAGTCTCATGTTCTTCACCTTGGGACAAAATCCTACGAACCCGTGGCCTTCCGGGTCGACGCTTTGTATTGGGAGGATTGACAATACGCGATCTGACTTCTTCAGAAACATCCCAGACCTCTGCGCTGCCTATCAGATGAACTACATGTGCATAGCATGCATAAAGATAATCTTTCGTGTAGTAATTAGAGCAATAATTGTATGGATCAATTAGTCGGTGGTTACAGACGGCCATTGCATGAGGGCAAGGAATTTGATCGACCTGAAATCATTTGTAGGTATAGGTCCTTTCGCTCATATCGACAATCCATATTTGGGCAGCATTGTTGGTACGGCGTACTCAAAATGGTCAGCTGGCCTCGGCTGTAACAAAGGGAAGTTTAAGACATTAGTTTATTCGATCTAATTTAGTTTAAGACAAAAATTTGCGTATACCGTACATCATGATGTGGTCGTTATCACATACCGTTACTGTTAGTCCCAATGAGAAGTTTGTACGAATCAGTTTCTCTGCCTTCGGGGTCAGTTTTGATGTTATTTTCAGGGCCTATTCACGTCTCTCGACAAACCATCTTTGTAGTAGTTACCTCAACCATTCCACCAAGAATCCAACTGACATTAACCTGGCTTTCTGATCCACACTGGTCAATGACTCTGCAATGTTGGTTGTCATGATTGCATGCCTCCGTCCGTTGAAGTATGCTCGCGACCACTTTGTAGGATCGGCCTGCACAAGGTATCGGTGCATGTCGGGGTTGCGACTACGGATGGATTCCATATGACGCTGGTGCTCACCTAAAAGATATGACATCGATGCACCGTCAAAATAGGTCTTCAAAGGGCCTTTGAAATCTTTATACCTAGTCTTTAAGTTTGCAGCCAAGTGTTGAACGCATATCCCGAAGGCAGCATCTGGATACACGAGGTTGGTTGCATATTCGATACCCTTATGCCTATCAACCATAATAGCAAGAGACTCTCGTGTACCGATTGAATCCCTTAGCTTCTCGAAGAACCATTTCCATGATTCATTGCTTTCCGACGGAGCGATACCAAATGCAATTGGAAATATGGAGCCATTTGCGTCGTGACCGCATGCTGCAAGCAGCATTCCTCCAAACCTGGCCTTTAGTGCTGATCCATCAACCACAATTACTGGACAACAATAAGGCCAACCATGCTTCAAAGTAGCTAAGCACATGTAAAAGTATTTTAAACAATTTTCTGAGTCTGTCTCAATGTGAATGTCGGATGCATGATTTTTTCTCTTAACCATTTCAGCCCACGCGGGCAGAATTGTAATTATTAAATAATCATTACCATGTCATAAATCTATAAGTTATAATGCCAGTCATGAACATATAACCAGATAAGGGAAATTACCTTTGTACGACTCTGCATCATCGCCCTCAGGCTGATTAGTGCAGCTTCCTTCCCTCGCCATACTCTAAGATAATTGAAAGACACTCTAAATTCGACCTGCATATCTCGCATTATTTCTCTAGGTCTATATGAGGTATTAGTCGGATTCAAGTATTTTGTCTTAACACACTCTCTAATCATCCAACTCTTGGTTTGATGATGATGCCTTTGAACGATTTCAATTGAACAAGTATGGACGTTGTCGTACCTCTTCACAACAAACAATTCACTACCTCTCATCCTAGTCGCACGCAATTGTCATGGACATACCTCATTATCTATACATATCACGTGTAATAGAGTAGAGTTCGATCTCTTCACCTTGAATTGGTAGTGTTTACTCATGGCATCGTGATGAAGATGGTATTGAAGTAACCTTTTGTTCTAAAAAATACAATTTCTGTGCAAAGTGACAGGTGTAAAATCAGCAACAACTACTGAGCCGGATAAACTGTCACTACTTGGTACATTAACAGATTGAGATATAGTGGCATTGACAATAGAATGGACTCCAATGCTTGCTGCAATACTCTTATCGTTTGAATGACGAGCAGCATCTGCAACATTCAATTCCTCGGCATTACAATCATCATGGGCCGTGCATAAGTCATTGTTCAATAATTGATGTTGCTTTTCAATTCCATATTCAATGTGCAAATCCATACCTACTGTGGGAGAAGGGATATGGGGAGGACGAGGAGTAAGAACGATCATATTACTATCATTTACAGGTTGCATGGCTTCATCACTCTATCCACCCTCCATAGAAGGTTGAACGTCTATGTGGTTGCTTTCCCCTACCTCCGGTGGCATGGCTTCTGCCGCAGACTCATCCAATACATCGATGCTAATTGGAAATTTGCTAAGCACATGAACATCCTTCTTCTTTAATTGTATGTAGAATTTAACGTCAGCATCACACTGTATCCTCACAGGAGGCATTCCAGGTTCAACACCGTATCTTATGACTATAGTTTTGTTTAGGCCCCTAATTCCAATAACACTTCTAACTAACTCAATAAGACCGACATGTGTTGCGGTAATGGGCATCAATATTCCCTTCATTTCACCACCAACATATCTCAATGTGTCGTCCCATTGACCATTATACTTGACGAAAACACAAACCTCATCCATTCCTGAATGAAACAGCAATAAGTTAGTCAATATTATATTTACGTTACAAAGGAAGGAAAAATGATGACATATATAGAGAGTTGACTTATATATCAAAAATGGTCACAATGAAAATGACCGGATGGTCAGTATGAAAATGACCGTTTTTTGTTCAAATTGCGAGGTGACTTATATCTCAAAACTGGTCACAATGAGAATGACCGGATGGTCATTATGAAAATAACCGTTTTTTTTTTCCAAATCGAGAGGTGACTTATATCTCAAAACCGATCACAATGAGAGTGACCAGATGATCATTATGAAAATGACCATTTTTTTTCAAATCGAGAGGTGACTTATGTCTCAAAACTGGTCACAATGATAATGACCGATTGATCATTATGAAAATGACCATTTTTGTTCAAATCCCAAATGACAGGCGAAACAAAAATTAGGCAAATCCATTTAATTTGCCTATTATACACAACGTATGACAACTCAAATTTTTGTTTTAAAACCCCTGTTGTTTTATCAATTTTTATAGATTTTACATTCGCACATAGGTCATAATAAAAATGACCGTTTGGTCATTATGTTAATGGCCAATTTCGTTAAACTCTCAAGTGTGCTCAAAACTTCAATTTGTCGTTTAGAACCCAGGTTGTTACTCCTATTAGTGATTATGACAATGACCATTTGGGTTTAGACTATCATATGAAATGCAAATAATTTTTTTTTTCCGTTATGGTCAAAATCATGACTGCCATTTGGTAAAAATATTATTGACCGACTTGGTCATTAGTATGATGACCAAACGGTCATTATGTTGTTTACCATTATTAGTTCAGGAATTTTTTGGTCTCGAGAAATATTACAATAAAATACCACAAAAACACAGGAAATCTATCTGACTTACTATCCACAGGTGCTTCAGGAGACCCATAACTTATCCTCAAAAGTTTAACAGAGAATCAATTTTTAGAATATAATTCAAAACGCACACCCATTTAAAGCATATAGTTACAAATAAAACCAAATAACAAGCAGCATTACCTCAGATTTGCTGATTGGAAGTGGGAAGATCTCTAATCAAATGGAGTAGGAGCAGATCTGGCAACTTCGGCTCAACAGTGACGGGGATACAGAGGGTCAGTTTAACAGAGTGAACGAAGATGGGGTGAGATTTGTTGGACTTAGAGTGAGTTTAGATCAATAGGTAATGGTGCAGAGAGGGTTGTGAGACTTCAGTGAGAGAAAAACGAGGAAAGAAAAAGTTCAAATTTAGAACTACTATGACTTATATATTGTTGGGGGAGGGGGGGGGGGGATGAGGGGACGGGAAAGTGGAAAAAACATCAACTTAGGGTTGGCTTAGGACATATATGTCTTTATACATCCACCTAAAAAGGGAATCATGACGTGTCAGTGCTATAAATGAAGGGAAAAAAAGTGGTACGGTTTTTAATAAAATTTATCCCACAGGTACTATTAATGAAATTAACCCAAAAAAAAAACCCCCCAAAAAAGGAAAAATGAAAAATGAAAAAAGATAGGTCAATACGTGTTCAGAGTTTGCATAAGGTATCGAATTTCCAAATATAACCAAAATTTTACAAATACAACCTTTATTTTGGTCGAGATGAAATGAAAGTAGATGACTCATTGATGGAAATTTCAAAACAAAAAGGGTAAAATTAGGAGGAAAAAAAAAAGACTGACAAAATCTGTAAAAAAGACTTGGGGATAAAATCTAGATTCAAAACAGAAAATTGGGCATAAAACTTCATAATTTTGATCCTTTTTTTTTTCTTTTGTTTTTTTGAGACGCGTTTTCAGTTTTACCTTTAATATGGTGACACGTGAAAACTTTCACGACAACATCTGCAAAATAATTGTAAAAAAAAGAAGCGTAGCCGCACTTATGGCCAAAGCCCAAAGAAAAAAAAAACTGAAAAAAACCATAGAGATATGGGCGGGTCGACTTTGCATCCCTTCCATCCCACCGTTCCAATTAAAGGAGTAAGATATGGTAAGCCCAAGTTTAAGAAAATAATTTTCTTTGCTCATACAGTACCTTACCTATCGGTATGGAGTCAACGCTGGTCAAGTATAATATATCGAGTGATTAGAGGTTTACAGGGGTCATCATTCCCATTCTCTATTCAACTCTCAGGAGTTACCTTACCAACCAAAGTCTTATTGTCTTCGACCTGGCGCTTTGAGAAATACTCATTTGGGTAGGTAACGTTTTCGATGATAAAAAGCCAAGCCTTGTCACAAATATGTGTAAGTATGTGTGTGTATATATAAAGGAATGATCTTAAATCTGGTATCTAATGATATCCGGTAATGTGAACTTTAATTATTATAAATGTAAATTTCAGTTATTAAAAATATAAATTCATATAAAAAATATATATAAAAATAAGAGTAAATTCACATTCATTTTAGTTATATTTTTTTTCTGCTTGAATTCATATTTTTAATAACTAAAATTTATACTGTCAAATATTATTAAGTATCATATATAAATCTTTGTGTGTGTGTATATTTAAAGACTGACACCATAAGTATGGTGTTCTTGACCAGACAAAGCCAATAAAGAAATAAAAATAAAACCAAAAGTGACCACAGGATGTTTGAAGAAAAATGCTAAAGAAAATTACGGAAACAACCTCTTTAATAGATATGTTAATGTTTTTTTTTTTAATCATTGTTTAATACTTATCCTTTTTTTCCAGGTAATACTTGTCAAATTAGAGGTCAAAAAATTTGAAATTATTATGATTGGGACAATTATTCAGAAATGTGATTTTTTAAAAGGCAATCTTAGAAATCTTCCTAAAAACTATATATATAGTATTCTGTTTTTTCATTTGTTTAATTTTATTTATTTTTTAAATAAAATACAACCCACTTTTAGATTTAAGGAAAAAAAAAAAAAACTTTGTATGTATTGGAGCTTTAGGACCCATTTGAGAGAGGTTTTGGAGATGTAGTTTTGAAGATATTTGTATTAGAATTTAGATAAATTTTGGAGACGTGTATTTGAGGTGAAAAGTTTTCAAAAAAGTATGTTGGGAGTTTTATGTTAGGTTGAGGAATATTTGAAAAAAGAAATGTTACCTGAATACATGTTTTGTTGATTTGATAATTTAAAAAAAAAAAAAACGTAAAATTTAAATTTTGTATAAAAAGAAAAAAGAGAGCAGAAATCTAGAAACCAAATGTCAAAGGCGAATTTCAAATCAAACATCAAAACCACGTCTCCTGATGCGCCCACAAATGGGCTCTTATTTTAGTAGTACACCTTTGGTTTTTCATCATTAAGGTTATGAAGTCAAATAAAGCAAAAGTACTTAACCTACCAATAATGTAAATATACCCTACAATATATTTTTTCTCCTTTTTTTTTTTTTTTAAACTCTTATTTCTTCTTTATGTTTTTAATTTTGAAAAATAACGTTGTTTACATGGGTATCAATTTAGATATTTATGTAAATATTTTTTTGTTTAAAAATCATGACCTCTTATTTATATATTTATGTAAATGACCCAAGTAAATTATTGTTGTGTTATATCAATACATAGTTCTATATTTAGGTTTAATTGACGTTTCTTGAACAAAACTTTATCTCTACCACTAGGTAGTTAAATGAAAGCAACACACCAATAGTCCGTAAGTACATAAATCACAACCTTCTAGGTACTTCGAAGCCAAAAATAAGAAAAATAAAAAGCACACATCAAACAACTTCCTTGCCTTACAAACAGAAGGACAAAAATAAAAAATAAAAAATAAAGAAGAAGTTGAGCATAGTTATCATCTTATTGTTTCCCCTTTTCCTTGGGATGGTGTCTGCACAAGAATGTGAAAGTCAGGCATATGATGTTATATGTCTAGACCAACAATGTTGTAGCATTGATGGGTATTGTGGCATCACAGCAGCCTATTGTGGGGATAGTACATGCCAAAGCAAATGCTGGAGCGAAGAAAGAGCTGATCAACGTTGCGGAGCAAGTTTTGGCCATCCGCCGTGTGGAAAAAATAGATGTTGCAGCATACATGGGTGGTGTGGTGAAGATCCTTTTTATTGCGTTCAAGCCGTTTGCGATTACCGGTGCTGGGACAGTTCTATCTCTTATTATGTATCTAGGAACACCGAGAATTCCATAAGCAAGATACTAAACAAATCGTTTTTTTGATGAAATGTTTAAGCATCGGAAAGATTGCCCGAGTTATGATGCTTTTATCAATGCCGCTGCATCTTTTCCTAGATTCGGTAGCACAGGTGATCTCGCGACTCGTAAGAGGGAACTTGCTGCTTTCCTTGCTCAAACCTCTCAAGCAACCACAGTTTAGGTCATCATCATAATTATCTAACCTTATAAGTTAGTTTGCTATATATATATTATAGGTAGAGAATTGGTGGTTTATATATATATATATATATTGCTTACATGTACTTGTTTGTAGGGCGATGGATTGAATCACTAGATCGATATGCATGGGGCTACTGTCACATCAACACGACCATTGCAACAGATACCCATACTATGACTAATTACTGCACATCCACTAAATGGCCATGCGCTTGCAGAAAAAAGTACAATAGTTGAGGACCCATCCAACTCACTCAGTAAGTATCTCATTTAACAATTTTTGTATCATGACTCTATAAAAGATTTAGATGTATCCTAAAATTTTATCAGAGGATCGATGTTTCATTGACAAGTATTTTTGTCTATCCTTTTCTCAGCAACTACAATTATGGGCTTGCTGGTGAAGCTCTTGGATTGGATTTAATAAACAACCCTGACTTGGTGGCAACAGATCCAGTTGTGTCATACAAGACAGCTTTATGGTTTTGGACGACTCGACATGACAATAAGCCTTCTTACCCTGATGTTGTTATCAATGCCAATTTCAAACCTAGTCAAGTCTTGAGCTACGGCGTGATTCATAACATGATAGACGGTGTCAATACAGATAGTACCGGAATTGGATACTATAAAAGGTGTTGCGACATGCTAGCTGGAAGTGAGTTATGGAGATTACTTACCAACTTTGGTATGATGATCTGCATTCCAAAGTTCCCCATATCCAAATGCATGTCTTGTAAGTGAGATATATCTATATATAAATATAATATGAATAATGGGAGAGGATCAGTCTACTATTTCTCTTATATATATATATATATATATGATGGAAAACTTCTTATCAGCTCCTCTAATATACATCGAAATATTGTAATTTAGCAGAAATTGTTATAAAATAAACGAGCCACCTATTCATGTTTTCTCTACATAATTCTGATCTACGTTTCTATTTTTATTTTTGTTTTTGTTTTGTTTTGGAGAACGTGATCAATGGCCTGCGTCAAAGTCATTAGTCCCTTTCTAAAGCATCTAAAGAAGACTAAAAGATGTCTAACAACAAGTACTAATGACGCTCTAATCAAAATGAGATGTTGAAAAGCATGTGTATATGCGAATATAAATAAATGATGCAATAATGCAGTTGTTATACTTAGGGCTTGTTTGGTTTTATGTTTATTTTAAACTAAATTGTACTTTTTTCATCATGATTTTTGTCTTTTTCTGAAAATTTTTTTTGTCTTTTCTAAAAAATTATTATTGAAACTTAAAAATCTTAAACTAAACTCATTCACCAAACAAACCCTTACATACACACACACGCGCGCGCACACACGACTACTCTTGTGCTCGGCACCTTATTTTCAGACACGGACGGCACTCATAACTATTAGTGTTTTGAGTTGCACGTGGTAATATCTTGGGTTATACCGGTTAGTTTATCGAATGTGAGAGTATTCCTATATAGATATTAATATGATGGATGTCAATGATGCAAATATCTTTTATCTTTCTATGTGTCTTTTCATTTTTATTTTTTATTTTTAGAGTTTTCATATTTATTAAGTACGATTGGTATTCTTCACTACAAAACATTATTTTCTATTTGTTTCTCATTCTATATAAATAAATTTTTGATAATTCAACTTATTGAACTTGAGCATTTATATCATTTACATCTCAAGTATAGAGATGCATGATATGAATAATTGCAATTATATTATCTTAACAAAAAGGAAGATGAGGCTCACGTAAAAAACAAAAAAAAAAAAAAAAAGAAGAAGATAAGGCTGAATTTTTCCTTCTTATTTTTTATCATCAATAAAAGGTAACTATTTTAGAAAACTAATTTTATTAAAAATCGGAAACTAATAATTAAAAAATTAGGAAATTGATTAACAATCGAATCTACAAGTATATAATCTCATTTCAATTCAATAAATCTTCTAAATTTGAAAAAAAAAAAAAAAAAAAAAAACCAATTTCCAACATATATTACATATAAGGATGTTTAAAAACTAAAGAAAAGAAAATATAAATGGGCCTTCTCTTCTGTGTAGAACGTAGATATATAATATAGAGTATAAAAATATTATGAAGATAGAAGGAAAAAATAAAGAAGAAGGTGTGTGAGTTCTAATTCAATCACCACCATTAACTTTTGATTTGAAGTGAGTGAGTGCAAAGCGCTTCATCTCCTGTCTACTTAAACTTAAATAATCCTTGAACCAATGATTGCAGTTAGAAAAAGTAGGAACAAAAAATCATTAATTACGGCCATATTAAAAAAAAAATAGTTTTTAAGAGGGAAATTTTATTTTCAAGGGAAAATCAAATAAATAATATTTTTAATTATAAACGTCAATAAGTATATAAATAATATAGATAGCGGGCAGGGGCGACCGATTAGTTTTAGGTTTTGCCATTAATTTATGACATCCGTACAGTAATAGTAATTTTATATTATTTGTTGGTAATTGATTTTAGAATTAGTTTGTTTGGTTCAGTTTCTATAATTAGAGGCATTTGGTGTAATTATTACTTTTTATTTCTCTCCTCTGCCCCTTAAAAAGGCTCTGCCTGTTCCTTCATCTGCCGACTCTCTCTTACTCCTTGTCTCTCTCTAGCTCTGTCTGTCAGCATCTTTTTGTCTTTCTCTCTCTCTGTTCACCGTCTCTTCCAAGGTTTTGACGCCAATGAAACTTGCCGACCTTCTTCTGTGTTCTGTTTGTCACTGAAGGTTCGCAATTTTCTTTTTTTTGGTTTTTTTTAATGCTTTGAATACATCGTCATCTCTCTCATTGTTTCAATCTCTTTCTCTCTCTACCCATCAACCACTGCTCTTTTCTTCTTTTTGGGTGAATATTATGAGGAGGCTGCTGTATTTTTTTTTTTTTTTGGCTAACGTTACAAGGAGCCTTTTGTTTGTTTGTTTGTTTGTTTTTTTTGGTCTTTTAAATACATCGTCATCTCTCTCTGAGCTTTTTTTTTTTTTTCCCTTCTTTTTGGTGTTGGCTGCTTTCTTCTCCTTTGTTTGTTTTTTTGTTTTGGCAGGCGTGACAAGCATGCTGGTGGCGATTGACCCGCCCACCTCCCTGCCTTTTTTTTTTATGAAGTTTTTGGGAATAATCCTGGATGTTCCGAACGGATTCTAACTGCTCTCAGGAACTTCCGTTGCCTTAGCCCTCGATCAGTTTCCTCCACGCCGAGCTTGGAGAACGATCATGGTGTCAGATTGGGACTTGGACTCAGAAAAAGAGAAAATAATTCAATTTCTTATATCGTTAGAATAGAACTTTACAATCAATTTATAGAGTACAATTGTATAAAACAAATAGGGAACTTTCTATACGAGAATCAGGAAACTAATTGCTTACAAATTAGCTCTAAATCAGGTAACTAAATCACATTCAATCTCAGACTACAGGGAAGGAAATTTGGAAAAGAAATCTCAACACTCCCTTTCAAGTTAGGTGCATAGATGTCTCACATGTCCAACTTATCAAGAAACTTTGAAAATACCCGATTTGATATTGCTTAGTGAGCATATCAGCCAATTGGTCTTCGGATCAAATCTTAGGTAATTTCACAATTTTTTCATCTAATTCCTACCTGCTTTTTTTTTTTTTTTTTTTTTTTGGAGCGGAATAATCCTAGATGTTCCGAGTGGGTTCTAACTGCTCTTAGGAACCTCTGTTGCCGTAGCCCTCAATCGGTTTCCTCCACGCCGAGCTTGGAGAACGATCATGGTGTCAGATTAGGATTTGGACTCAAAAATAGAGAAAATAATTCAATTTCCTATATCATTAGAATAGAACTTTACAACCAATTTATAGAGTACAATTGTATAGAAAAAATAGGCAGCTTTCTATACAAGAATCAGGAAAGTAATTGCCTACAAATTAGCTCTAAATCAGATAACTAAATTACATTCAATCTCACGATTATATGGAAGGAAATATGAAAAGGAAATCTCAACACTCATCTTCAAGTTGGTGCATAGATGTCTCACATGTCCAACTCGTCAAGAAACTTTGAAAATACCTGATTTGAAATTGCTCTAGTGAGCATATTAGCCAATTGATCTTCAGATCGAATCTTAGGCAATTCCACAATTTTTTCATCCAATTTATCTTTGATGAAGAACCTGTGTACCTCAACGTGCTTCGTACGATTATGTTGAACTAGATTATGAGCAATATCACAATATAGTCGAATCGGATGCCTAGATGGATAACCCAAATCTTGTACGAGAAGTCTTAGCCATAATCATTCGCAGGGTCCGAGAGCCATACTTCTAATTTCTGCTTTAGCGCTTGAGTGTGCCACAACAATTTGTTTCTTACTCTCCATGTAACAAGGTTGCCACATACAAAGGTAAAGTAACCCGAAGTATATCGCCTATCATCCACTTCTCCAGCCCAATCAGCATCAATATATACTTCTATACTCTAGTGATTAGCATAGTTGGTGAACAAAATTCCCTTTCTAGGAGCACTTTTCAAATACCTCAAAATGCGCATGACTGCATTTATATTCTGTTTTCTAGGACTATGCATGTATTGACTCACAACACTTAATGCATAAGTAAGATCTAGCCTTATATGAGCTAAGCACATCAATCTCCCCATAAGTCTCTAGTGTCTTCCTTTATCGGCAGATATTTGATTGAGTTCAGCACACAATTTCAGACTTTCTTTTATTGGTGTATCAACATGTTGATATCCTGACATTCCAGTTTCTTGCAAAAGATCTAGGGCATATTTTCTTTGAGATAGAAAGATTCCTGTACTTGATCGAGAAACTTCAATCCCAAGAAAGTATTTTAGAGGTCCTAGATCTTAATTCTCTAGACAAGTAATTCTAAAGAGCTTTTCTTTCTTCAGGATCATTTCCCGTAACCACCATGTCATCCACATATAGTATGAGTGCTGTAATCTTACCGAGTTGCTTCTTCAGGAGCAAAGTGCGATGTGAATTTCTTTGATGGTAGCCAAATGCTCTCATTGACTTTGTGAACCTTCCAAACCACGCTCTCAGGGATTGCTTTACTCCATATAATGACTTCTTCAATTTGCACACCTTTTGACGCTGCTTTTTTGACACCATGTACCTTGGTGGGAGATCCATGTATACTTCTTTAGACAATTTGCCATGTAGAAAGGTGTTCTTTACATCAAACTATTGTAGTGGCCAATCCAAGTTCACAGCCAAAGATAGCAAGACTCGAACTATGTTGATTTTAACTACAAGAGCAAATGTCTCTATGTAGTCAATCCTGTAGGTTTGGGTGTAGTCTTTCGCTACCAATATTGCTAAAGCATTGAATCGTGCCATCCGCTTTGTATTTCACAGTGTAAATCCATCGACATCCAACTAGCTTTTTTCCTGGTGGACAATCAACGAGTTCCCAGGTTTCATTTTTCTGCAAAGACTTCATTTTTTCTTTCATAACAGCTTTCCACCTCGGGTTAGCTAAGGCTTCCTGCACACTATTAGGGATAGATACTGTAGATAATTGATTTGCAAATGACTTATTCGATTTTGACAAACGATGGTTAGACACATACTGACTCATGGGATATTTGACTCTACTAAAGAATTCGGGTTCATATGTCAGTTTCAGTATACCTCTTGTGTGAAGCTGTGGCAATTGTCTTCTGAAAGGTTCAGACACTAACTCAGGAACATCTTTAGCAATCGATTGGTTTGGTATATCAGTTGCTTCGGGTATGAGGCACTCAGTCTCGAGCGGTGATGGAGTTTTTTCCACATATTTGGTCTCTGTTACGTCTTCAATTTCCAGGTGCTCATCACCATTTTGATCTTCCACTTCTTGATTGGTTTGTCTAGTTTGTGAGTCATCACCACTAGAATCCAAGTTGCCTACATCCTAGTTTCCAGATTCAGGGACTTCGTCCTTATTATAAATTTGTAGCTCACAGTCTATAAAATCATAGTCTAGAGTCTGAATTTCCTTGTGGTACTCCCTTTGAAGTTCAGGCTTAGAGGAGAAATACATCGTGTCTTCATGAAAAACAACATCCATTGTGATGAAAATTCAATGAGTTAGAGGATGATAACATCGGTATCCTTTTTTATTAGTAGCATACCCTAGAAAAACACATCTCAATGCCTGAGGAGTCAACTTGTTGCGTTGATGCTTATGGAGGTGTACAAATGCTACTCAACCAAAGACATGAAGAGGTAAATTTGGAATAGTCGGGGCGACAACTGCTTCAGTAAGGGCTTGAAACGGAGTCTGGAAGTTGATGGTGCTAAAAGGTACTCAATTGATCAAAATACACTACAGATGTAAGTGTTTCTCCCTAGTAGGATAATGACATATGAGCTTCTATCAATGATACACGGATAACCTCCAACGAGTGTCGATTCTTTCATTCGGCCTCCCTATTTTGCTACGGCGTATCGGAATAAGTGCTTTGATGAATAGTTCCATGTTTTTCCAAATAGTGCTATAGTTTTGAACTTTGATATTCCCCACTATTATCACTACTTGGGAAAAAGTTGTTTCCTTCTGGCAGTTTGAAGATCAGATTAATGCCTATTTGAGTAGCCTCCAGACGAGGACGGCGGTTCTTCTGGTGGGGATGGTTTGTTAGCCCCTTAGAGCCTCAAGGGCATGGCTTGGTTGGTTTGGGTTCACCACCAAGGCCACTATGTATGATGCCAAGGCATGTCATGTGTTGGCATGGCCTTGGATCTAACTTGATTTGGCTAGAGAGCCTAACAACGTGATATGTTCGTGAGGGTGGCCCAACGGGCGTGTACTGATGGCCCTGGTTAGCCTTTGTGGCTGTCCTGAGGGCCCAATGGGAAAGAGTTGGCCCAAGGCCCGTGAGACTTAGACACCTGATCAGATTACACATGTGGTTGGCGGTTATAAGTGGTTACTAGCACCCTTTATCATGTGGGGGCATCTGGCGAAGTCTTAGGGGATCAAGGTAAGTCAGACGGACAAGTGGCATGCTTCAGGACAAGACAGCAAGCCTAGCGGTTGCAAACTGGCCAAGCTTACCCAGGTGGCCGTACTGGGTTGGTCCAGCACCTTTAGGCGGTTATAAGCAGTTATGATTGCTGTAAATTGCCTTGCATGACTACGTGTGGCTTTATATTCACGTTGTTTGCAGAGAAATGGGATGTCATGATCCTGCAATTGTGTAAAAACACTTTGTACCCTTTATTCAGAATAGTAATAAAGGTCGGGAGGAGAGTTCCTGTACGATTGTGCCTTGTGTTTGCGTGTGTTATGGGTTTACTGTAATTCCTTACTGTCGTGACTTTGTGTGTGCCTAGTGTGGTTCAGATTGGATGACTAAGGGTGATTCCTTAGGCCATTATAGGGAGAAAAATTAGACTTAGTGACTGTTCCTATGACAGTTGGTATCAGAGCCCAACCAGGTTTGGAAGGGCACGTTGCTGCAATGGAAGAGTTGAAGTGGAGAGTCTATCGATTAGAGAACTTTGTCGGGGCTCCAACGTCAGATGATGCGGTTAGTTTTCCAATTCAAAACGAGCAACAAGAGGAGAAGATTGTGTTGGAAAAACGGATCCGATATCAGAGTTACGTCGCAGCGGAAGTTTTAAAATTTTTATGCCGATTCAGAAAAGAAGCTCATGATGTATATAACAATAAATTAAATACATGATCAAACATACCTTGTTTCTCGGATTCCGGAATTGCTAGAGCGTTGACCAACGTGTCTTCCCTATTATTCTCGAGTCCCCACGTCTCAGAGTGTATGTGGACACACGTGCTATGAATCCAAGCGACCGGTAATTCTTCCGAAGTCTAGATCCCACTTTCTCAACCCCGATGTACCTCGTTGAGAAATCGATCTGGGTTCGTTCTTCAAAACTACAAAACAAGAACTGGTTAACCTTCTATGAAAAATATCACTCGGCTTAACCTTCCTCACAGTTTTGATTCAATGAAAATTTCTCCCTTTTTCTCACAGCCAAGAAGGACGAATTTTCTCAAGCTCGAAAAACCTACTTTTTGTTTTTCTCTCTCCCAAAAAAAAACGTCCACCTAATGTGTATGATAATAGTTGGCTTTTTTCAAGAACCCCTAGTCTTTATATAATACTCAAATCCTTTTTCAAAAATATCTCCTTCTTGAAAAATAATTAATAATTATTTTTCTAAATAATCTTTTGAACTAAAGGATCATTCGAATTTCGGGCTAGGTTCTTTAAACCTTATATACGGTTTTTTGCTTGGAGAATCTCAAAAAATTCGTGCTCCCCTTCATGTGGATATTGATTGGTGGTTCAAATTTAAGTCAAAAATCTAGACTAGTCAAAAAATCCTAATCCTATCTTGATTCAAACTCCTTTTAAACTTTTAAATTTAAATAAGATTTTCTTATTTGAATTTAAATAAATATTTTCTACGAACATTATCCATATTTAATTAATTTAAATAAATGGAATATTTTAGATTTCCTTTCCATAAAAAAAAAAAAACGTGCACCATTCTTTAAGAAAAGAAAATATATCAAATAAGTTCCATTATTTAAATCAATTAATAATTTAATGTTTGTAATATATTTAAACAATTTTGAAACAAAATTTTCTTCCATCCAACCACTAAAATTCGTGCACCATAGATTATGAGAGAAAAATTTTGTTTTCAAAACCTAAATAATTCAAACACAATCTTATTTCTAAAATTCAATTAACCAAAATAATTAACAAATAATTATTTTATTTGCAACCAATTATATGTTGACAAATCACATTATTTGTCTACATTAATTTCACATGTCCAATCCTTTCAGGATTGCATGTTAGAGAGCACTATGTCTTAATAGACATTATTAAATTCCCATTTAATTTACCAATCTCATTAGGAACAAATTCCAAGACGCTTCGTGGAACTATATGAGCTAATAGAGGGACCCGATGGAAATATGTTAAGAGGCTCCTATAATTGTGAAAAATTAATCCCGGATTAATTATTCATCAATTATCAACTTCATGACTATTCCACTAA
>JAFMPE010003998.1:3136-20069 GCA_024759925.1 Ficus religiosa | reverse complement strand
TATGTAAATAATCATGTTCTAAGTATTTCTTATACGTTTGCTAAGTATATGCTTCGTATAAAAAAAAAAAAAAATTTCTTCCGCTGTGTTTCACCCAATAAGTGGGTGTTATAAGTTAAGTAAGCAAGTATGCTATGCAAGTATGCCAGCAAGTATGTATGTAAGTAAGCAAGAAAGCAAGCATGTATGTATGTAAGTATGGTAACGGTCCGCGCCAGGCGGGGCGTTACATTTTAGGCTGTTATGGATAGCAAAATGCCTCAAGGATTCAAACTTGTGGACCAAGCCGGAGTCCCTTTGTCATCTGTCTTTCTAGTTTTAAAGTTTGCTATGTCCCTTCCCGTGTAATCTGTTCCTTGTGCTCAACACCGGAACAGAACCATTCCTTGAGTGAACATAAATGTTAAGTGTGATTTTGTAAACTATGTTGAGTGTATGTTGTCCACCAATCAAATCGTTTTTCGGGTTTGTGGTTCTCTTTTGAACTTTTCTGTAACAGAACTTGCATTCGAGTCCAGATCTGTTTAATGTTGCTTATGTTAGACGTGGTAGGCTTTAAACATGATGGTTTTCTGTAGCAGAACATATCGTCTTTCCTGTGGATTATAAATTTCTCTTAAAAAAAAAAAAAACTTTGCCTCTTTTATAGTGTTCCAATGTAGAAGAAGCAAATTTCAGAGTACGTTTAATAGGAGAGAAAAATAGGAGTACAGGGATTGGTGTAACAATTTTTTGATTTTTTATTTTTTTTTTATTCATAGTTATTTGACAGGAGAGAAAAGAGGAAGAAAGCGACCGAATGAGTGATACCTTAAAAATTCCTCTATTTAACCTCTCCTAAGTTAGAGAGATTATTCAAGGGGTTTATATCTTTCAAATAAAATAATTATCTTAGAAACAAAATATTTTCTTTCCGATGAGTTTTGTTTTCCTTTTTTTCAAATCAACATCGTGAGAGAACGGTTGGTTCCCTCCTTTTTCCCTTTTCCCTTACTTGGGTTATCTGACATTCGTTACTTTCTATTTTCTTTCTTACCAAACTACTTAAAGTATATCTATTTTAGTCCTTAAAATCTCAATAGTAATTGTATTCATAGTTTAGCAAGCATCTAAAATTTTGCTTTCGATGAACTAATTTACCAACGTCTACCTACTTTGATTCCGACAACTTTTGACTAACAAGCATACAACATCAAAGTCTCATAAAGAAAAAAACAAAAAAAAAAAACAAAAAACAAAAAAAAAACAAAAACAAAAACACAAATAAATAACAGTAAATTTTAGTTGACCACATATTTCTCAATAGGGTTTATAGAAAAATGGTTAAATGACAATCACACAAAGTGGAATTAACAAATTGAACTTCTTCCATTTTTACACAATCAATGAGAGGCACTATGTAATAATGGGTCATTGAGGGTCGTTTTCATAATGATGTTACCAATTAAAATTAAAATTTTGAGTCAATAATAAAATTTTCATGCAAAATATAAACTCTACTAAAATTTGCCTTCCGATTTTTGAAAAGTAATATCCATTCTTCCCAAAAGCCAATAAATGCTCATTTTGTTAAAATTCCTAACTGACAAGACACATAACAAAAAAAAACATCAGTGGTTGAACAATTTGATGCAAAATTAATCTAAAAAGCGCTCGTTATTGGTGGGAGACAGTTGCGATAAGAAGAAATGTGATGACCAGGACCTGGGATGAATTTTTAGGGGAATTCAATGAAAAGTATTACAACCTTGTATCTATGAGAGTCCAACAAAATGAATTCAATGATCTAAGGTAGGGAAATATGTCGGTCACTGAGGCATGTTGAAAATTTGGTCATCTAGCTCAACTCCTTTATCTTGTACCGATTAAAGGAAATAGGGTAAGGGGGATGATACGGATGTTTAGACCAGAAATAGTGGTGGTTGTCGATAGTGGTGATAGACCCCTGCTTACTGTAGCTAAGTGTGTTAGTCGAGCACTCCAAGCTGAGTACCACTTTATTGAGGCGAAGGAAGAGAAAGCTAAATATTGGGAAGCCAAGAAAAAGGAGAAAACTATGAATAAGTAGGATCAAGGAAACAACCAAGTTGGCCAAGGGAATAAGAAAAACCAGAGTAATAACTAGAACAATCAAAACAACAAGCAGAAAGGAAACTTCAGTGAGAATAAGAACCAGAATCAAAGAAATTAGCAGTAGAATAGGAGTAACAACAACAACACTATCTACCCAACTTGCCTAACGTGTAGGAAGAAACATCCTGGGCAGTGTAGACTTGGCATGAATAGTTTTTATATTTGTAGCAAATAAGGCCATTATGCCAAGAATTGTCATTCTAACAAGCAGAATCAGTCTGGACAAAATCAACAAAGACAACAAGGAAACTAGCTTCATAGTCTTTAAGTCAAGATCGAAGGTCCTTAGATTGAACAAGGACGTCTTGAAGCCCTTCTAGCCCCTAACACTCACATTTTCACCTATACTAAGAGCGATGCTGAAGTAGGAACATCAAATGTGATGATAGGTCAGCTTTCTATTGCCAACCAAGATGCTCATGCCTTGTTTTATTATGGAGCTTCTCATTCCTTTGCATCATGTTCATTTGCTAGAATACTTAAGCATGCTAAGGATAAAATAGAGCAGACTTTTAGAACTACCTTACTCTCTGGGCAGGTATTGTTGTCTAATTGCTGGCAATGTCATGTGCCGATAATTATAGCGGGTAAAGACTTATTCATTGATCTAGTCATACTTAAAATAGTTGACTATGATGTTATCTTGGGATTGGATTTTTTTGGAAAGTATCGTACGACAATCGACTATTAAGGGCGAAAGGTTACTTTTCAACCAAACGGAGTCGAAGCTTTTTAATATGTGGACACTTCACAAAAACCACTAAAGTGGATGATCTCTTCAATGAAGGCTAGGAGATGATATTTAGTGGATGCAATGGATATTTAGCTTACATGGTTGATACAACAAAGGAAAAAAAAACTTCAACCGAAGAACATACCTGTCATCAGAGATTTCTTTAAAGTTTTTCCTAAAGAATTGCCTAGATTGCCACCAGATTGTGAGGTCTCTTTCAAGATTGAGTTACTACCAGGTACCACTCCGATATCGAAGGCACCATATCGGATGGCACCACCTGAGCTTAAGGAACTCCAAACTCAATTGTGTGAATTATTAGACAAAGGTTTCGTCCATCCAAGCCATTCACCAAGGGGAGCGCCTGTCGTGTTTATGAAGAAAAAGGATGGAACTTTCAGAATGTGCATCGATTATCATGAGCACAACAAGGTTACTGTCAAGAATAACTACCCACTACCAAGAATTGATGACCTTTTCGATCAGCTTAAGGGAATGGCAATCTTTTCTAAGATTGATCTACCTTTAGGGTACCACCAGTTGAAGATCAAGGAGATTGACATTCCAAAGTCCACTTTTAGAATGCATTATGGGCACTACGAACACCTAGTTATGCTCTACGTTCAGACTAATGCCCCAATGGCTTTTATAGACTTTTTGAATATGGCGTTTAGGGAATATTTTGATAAGTTTATCATTGTTTTTATTGATGATATTATTATATATTTGAAGACCCGAGAGGAACATGAAAAGCATCTAAGGATTGCATTGTAGATGCTATGGAATCACCAACTCCTTGTGAAATTCTCCTAGTCTGAGTTTTCGCTTGACAAGGTCCATTTTCTTGGGCACGTTGTTTCAAAAGGAGTATCGGTTGATCCGACAAAAATTGATGTGATTAGCAAATGGCCTGTGCCAAGGAGTGTAAGAAGGATTCAAAGCTTTATAGGCTTAGCTGGCTACTATCATAGATTTGTGGAAGGTTTCGCAAGCTTGGCCACAGCTCTCACAACACTCACTTGGAAGGATTAAAAGTATGAATGGACAAAAAAAAAATGAGCGGAAAATTTCAAGAGTTAAAAAGGAGGCTTACTAGTGTGCCTATTCACACGATTCCATTTGACGAAAGCCGATTTGACATCTATAGTGATGCTCCAAATTTGGGTTGAGGAGTTGTGTTGATGCAAAAAGGTAAAGTTGTAGCATATGCATCACGACAGCTGAAGGAACATGAAAAGAATTATCCAACCTACAACCTGGAGCTAGCAACTATGGTCTTTGCTCTTAAGATCTAGCAACACTATCTCTATGGAGCAAAATCTTGATTTACACGGATCACAAAAGTCTCAAGTATCTTTTCACCCAAAAAGAACTTAACATGAGACAAAGGCGATGGTTAGAATTGGTTAAGGATTACGACTGCAAGATCCTCTACCATCTAGGAAGGGCAAATAAAGTTGTAGATGCCTTAACCCGAATGTTTCTGCCTATCACCCACATGCCAATTGACTCGTTACCTACATTATTACAGGGAGATATCAACAATAAAGGATTGGATTTTATTTCAGGACAATTATCTGCCTTACTACTTCAACCTTCTAGTTTTTATGAGATTGGAAACGCTTAAGAACTTGACCCGGTCCTTCTTAGGTATTAAAGGAAGGTTACTGAAGGAAAAGAGTCCAATTTTACCATCTCCGCGGATTGTATTCTTCACTTTAAAGGAAGACTATGTGTGCCTAATGATGTGGAGTTAAAGAAATAGATCCTTTCTGAGGCTCATGAGACTCCATATTCTATAAATACTGGAGCAACTAAGATGTATTAAGACCTAAAAGAGCACTTTTGATGGAACAAGATGAAGAATGATGTAGCCGAGTTTGCAGCCAATGTTTGACTTGTCAAAAAATTAAGGTTGAGCACAAATGTCCAGCAAGAAAATTGCAACCGATTGAGATACCTGAATGGAAATGGGAGCAGATTGCTATGGATTTTGTGGTTAGTTTACCAATAACTAGCGAAGGACACGATGCCATTTGGGTAATTATAGATTGTCTAACTAAATCAGTGTATTTTATACTGATCAAGGTCACTTATATATTGGAAAAGTTAGCGGACCTTTATGTATCGGAGATTGTTAGGTTACATGGAATCCCTTCGTCTATCATTTCAGATCGTGATTGTCATTTTACTTTTATTTTTTAGAAAAGCATCCAGAGAGCAATGGGCTCTGAATTAAAGTTTAGTATAGCCTTTTATCCTCAGAAGGATGGTCAATCTGACAGAACTATCCTAACTCTTAAGGATATATTACGTGCATGCATGATGGATTTCAAAGGATCACGGAATAAGAAGTTGCCACTGATAGAATTCTCTTACAACAACAGTTAACAAGCTTCCATTGGCATGGCACCTTACAAAGCTCTTTATGGAAGGAAGTGCAGATCTCCTGTCCATTGGTACGATACGAGAGAGAAGCAAGTTCAGAAGACAGATTTTATTTGAGAAGCTACTGAAGCTCTTCAGAGGATTCGCAAAAGAATGGAAACAGCTCAAAGTCGTCAAAAAAGTTATGCTGACGTGCGAAGAAGGCCACTAGAGTTCGAAGAAGGAGATTTAGTTTTCCTTAAAGTAGCTCCTATAAGGGAGTACTGCAAATTTGAAAGAAAAGGAAGTTGAATTCTAGATACATAGGGCCTTTCGAAATCATAGGACGAAATGGTAAAGTTGCATACCGATTAGCACTACCACTAGAATTGTCATCCGTCCACAATGTTTTTCATGTTTCTATGTTGAAGAAATACGTGTAAGACCCGTCACACATCATAGAGCATGAACCAAATGTTCAAGAGGATCTCTCTTATAAGGAAAAACATCTACAAATTTTAGCCCATGAAGGGAAGACCCTTAGGACTAAGACCATTTCTCTTGTTAAAGTGTTGTCGTAGAATCACAAGATAGAAGAAGCCACCTGGGAACAAGAGGATGAGATGAGAGCTAAATACCCTGATTTGTTCTAATTTTCGATTTTAGAGATGTCAAACTTTTTAGAAGTGTAGGCATAAATGGCATGGTGAAGAGTTTGTATATGGCATAAAAGTTTGATGCGTCTAATGTATTTTAGACTTAAAAAAAAAAGTCGGTGGACGTTTTTAAGGTGTAAATATTGTTTCGAGAAGTTTAAATAATTCGAAGATGGAGAAGCTTAGGAATAGGAGCAAAAAGAGACTTGATAAGTGGTCAAAAAGCAAAATTGGTAAGAACTGGAAAAAATAAAAATTTGTCAAGTTAAAGACTAAAATAAGAACAACTGTAAGTTATGGGATAATTTGTTTTTGCTAAATATATATATAATTAAAAAAAAAAAAAGCTTTAATATTGACTATCTTAGATAGTTTAGTACTTTTGACAGGAGCTTGAAACCAAATAATAAATTTAAGACAGTCCAAAATATGACTTAAAATGAAACGGTATTCTCGTGCTAAATGAGAGATTTTATCTTAAGATTTAGACTAGACCCAAAAAAAAAAAAAAAAAGGTGGATCAACAATAAAGGGTTAATTGAAAAAAAAAAAAATTAATTAACCTAGACACGAGAATAATAACGTTTTAAATAATGAATATTATTTTAACAAAAAAAAAAAGGTTAAAAAGTTAATTATAAGTTGGGAATGGATAAAATTATTATAAGTTAAATTTACTCAAATCCAAACTCTGTTCTAACTGTTGGGTGTTAGCTAAATCAGGACACAGTACCGACGATAAGATTAAATGAGGCAGATTGATAGAGAAATCACAATTTGCTGAATTTTTGTTAGTACAAAACCCCACCTACAGCATGAAAACTTTTTATGTGTTGTGTATGTGTTGTGAATTATGTGGCATTGAAGTGCATATAGATATGATGCCTTGCGATTATGTTTTATTATAGTTTTTGTAATTTTTCTTGTAACATGTCATATTTACATGATCAGTAACTAAGAATATGAAACTATAATAACCCACCTAGATATTCCGTTACATTATTGCTTAAACTGAATTTACTTATAATTATTAAAAATACTTAGGCTTGAATATTGAAAGTCTTGGAATCTATATATTTTTTGTAACTTATCATGAAAACTTTTGTCACATACTCGTCATATTTTACGAAAATAATTTTTTTTTTCTTTCATATGACCTTACATTCATAAACTTCAGTACTTAAATATATAAAACTATAAAATCTTTAAACATGGTGATAATAATTTTAACCTATTTTTGCAGAATAAAAATGCGTAGTGGTATCCCACACTGCTTTTGCTTGCTCAACATCTCTGTCTACATTTGCCCCCAAGCACTATACTACAGGTTGATTTCCTTCAGTATAAATATAATTAATAAGTTTTTACTTAGCAAGTACTAACATAGTTCTCGCAGTGAAAAATGAACATGAACTTCATATGAGGATGCATGATCCAATTATGGAATCTAAGACGTGATCCAATTACATTCATTTATGGATGTCTTATTTTCCATCAAAAACTTATTATCTTACTTATGTGTGGACCCTTATGTGTACGTACCAGGTGTGCGCGATCAATGGGAGGTTAGGATTTGTAAGGTCCCTAACAACACCGAGATCCTAAACTGGACTTGTCCAGATCTTTTCTTAAAAATGATCCTCCACTATCTAAAGGGAGGTGGGTATGACACTCTAACTTGTCTTGAATTAGCCATAGTCTTTAGCTTAACTGAATTTGAGTATGCCTAATTCATACTCTAACTTGAAGTCTTATTCAAAGACTTGGTCTAAGGTTTACATTCCTTAATTATAAACTTATTAGTCACGATGCAATGGCATGACATAGTAATCCATAATATAAATTAAAATCATGGCATAAATGTAAAATAAGGCCTTTACATAGGATGCGAGTATAAGTGTGGCAAGTATGTAAATGTGTCATACTTGTAAACCATAGTCTAATTATGCATGTGGCATATAAGTGATTGTGGCATATCATATCATATCTTGGCAATCTTATCACTTCATGAACATAGGCAAAGCATTCCTAACATGGCATGTGCCTATAGCATAGTTTGAAAATAATACTATTTTTATATTGTAGACGGGTTTTGTACTTATCTTAGTCACAGCAAAAACGCTTCCTTCTATGCCACAATCTAAAATTCCCTTCCTGAAATTTATCCAAGTCGAGTATTAATATTTATACTATTTAGATAAGGTTAATCCTAAATTCCCTATAAAAGAGAATTTAAGATTTAATCTATGTTTATGAGACTATGTTGTATTTCAAAATCTGAATCATACATTTTGACTTAGAAAAATTGGATCTAAAGTTTTTAAACCCAATCTTATTATTTTATAAAAAGTTCATTTTTTTTAAAATACCCCATAATTTAATTTTTAAAAAAAATATTTCCCTCTCTCTTTTTTTTTTCCTCTTATTTTTTTTTTCTGGCCGGGCACTGTGGCATTGTTGCTACTGGCCAGGCAGCGTTGCAGTGCCCAATATGGGCACTGCACCGCCTTGGTGTTGGGCCCTGTGCTGCAGTGGCCAAATTTGGCCCCAAAAATCCCTAGTTTTTGTGAAATTTTGAAAAATCGTATCTTTCAAATTGTCAAGAATTTGATAAAAGTTTCTTCATAGAAAATGTTCATATACATTTTATCTAAATATTTCATCTTGCTAGCCAAGTCTAATTTTAACCATAAATACTTCCTAACGTGTTAATAGTCTTGGATTCTGGATCAGGAAGAAAAAGTCTTAAGAAACAAAACCATTCCTATGGTTAAAGTATTATGGTGGAATCATAATGTTGAAAAAGCAACGTGAGAACTAGAAGATGAGATGAGAAAGAACTACCCCAACCTGTTTTAATTTTCGGGGACAAAAATTTTTAAGGGAGATAGATTGTAATAACCAATTTTTTACAAAGTTACGATTTCCTTTTTAAGGAATTAAAGTTTTACTATGCAAGTATATACGAAATGCCTGATTTGATTTTATCAGATTATGTTTGAGTCATTATAGCATTATAAGACTCAATAATAGTTTGCTTAGCCAAGCATAAGGCCTTTTGAGGAAAAAAGTAGAATAAAAATTTATAATTTTATTCCGGTCAACGTTTGACCAAAATGACTCAAGGCATAATTACGACGGTACTGCAGTATAGCAAGCAATATGAAAATTACACTGTGAAAAACCGTCATCACAGATGAAAATGTAAGAATAAGATATGAAACCACTTTAGAAAAATCAAGCACAATATTTAGAGCAATAAGGACTAAGTAGCTTCAAGTCCTAAGAAAAAACTACCCGCAATCTAGTTAAGTGCAGATAAACTTTAGACTGCAGTCCAGTACAACTATATTGTTATTAGTTGAAAACAGTATTAGCACTATTTGAGTTATTAAGAAAATGAACTGCATATTAAGGAAAGTGCCAAGCATGGTCTTATTGGGTGACACCTCATTTAAGATAAACAAGCAATTTTTGAATTAAAAATTAAGTAGATAATTATGCATTTATTGAGTGCAAATTGGCACCCTTATGGCCAGCCATCTCAAGGGACTTTTTAGCAAATATTTTGCTTTTGGGGTTAGATCTACAATTGTAGGAATAAAAATAATTCTAGAAAAGAAATTAATTTTCACCTATAAATAGGTGATGATGGGGGAGTGTTGGACCATTTAGTGACACCCAAAATTTTAGTTCATTTCCAACTTTTTCTCTCTTCCACCTTAGGAGCCGAACCCCAAAGAGGAAAAAAAAAAAAAGAAGAAGGAGAGTGGTTGTATTTTTGGAGGAAGAAAGTAATGAGGGAAATTTTGATTCAAGACCCAGAACCATTCTCCAAGCTTAAAGGTAACATTCTAAACCCTTTAAACAATTCAATTAAGTTATGATTCAAAGGTTTATGCGTATTTCATGTTGGGTATGTAAGAGCATAAGCTCATCTTTATTTTTCATGCAATAGGCTAGATTTGTTTAATATGTGCTTGATTAGGGTTTAGTGGTCTTGATTTATGGTTTGATGCATGTTTGTGATATTATGTGTTATAGAATATGTGGTATGTGTGAATGCCTATTATGTGTTTGTAATATGTCCCCACACACTCAAGAAGAGGTATTGAATGAATGATAATGTGATGCTAATGTATGATGAATGGAGGGTTATAATTAACCGCAAAACCTTATTTGGTATGAGATACCATTTGGGTTTGTAGGGATGTAAAATCAATGCATGATGATGGAAAACATATGTAAAATGCTGCATGCTTGTCGTAGGCTTATGGTTGTGACCGTTTGAGGTAGGGTGCGCGTAATTTTACGTAAAAATCAACCAAAGGTAAAACTGTCAGTTTTTGAGTAAAACTGGATAGTAATCTAGAAATGGAATTTTGAGGCCATTAGAGGCCTAATTTGGAAAATGTTAAAAAAAAAAAAAAACAAAGTTGTAGAAAATTGAAAACCCTAGTGGGTGGCGCGGCCAAATCTTGAAAAATAAGCTCCAAAGGCTTTCGTTTTTATGAAAATCCGAACTTGGTCTGCCCAGACCCTGTGCACAGCCAGGCAAGTTCAACAAGGAATAAGGACAGGTTAAAGACAGAATTAGATTTTGAGTCAAAAATGAAAGTTGCAGGACTCTTTGAGGCTACAACTTTCATGAAGAAACTTTTTCAAATTCAAAGCAGATTTCAAAATAAAACTGGATTCTAAAAACTGTGCAGAAAACAGGAAATTCCTGCACATGATTTTCAAAAAAAAAAAACAGTGTATGAATAGGCAATTCCTGCACATGCACTGATAACTGGAATTATGAAACTGCTTTCAAGGATAGTTTTCAAAACTTGACAGTTTTATTACTCCTACTTAAAAAAATTACAGTTTTATAAAAAGATTAAAATTTTACAAAGGGTTTTTATAAAAGGAGAATTTTGACAACAAATACTAAGTTTTGTTAAGAAAAGAGAAAAATAAATAAATGGGCCAAAAGCTATTTTGAAAACATAATAACAGAATGATGACCAATGATAACCGGGTAGAATACCCAAGTTACTGGGTTGGGCTTTACACCCATGGTTATCAATAGTAACCTAATAGGGTATTACTTTAAAAGTGTATTCTTTAAAAGTAATTGGGCCTTTGTAACCTAATAGGGTATTAATCTAAAAATGAGTGGGCTTATACCCAGGGTTACTAATAGTAACCCAATAAGATGCTATTTATTATTTAAGTATTGTTTGGGTCTTGTACCCAAAGTTTCATTTAGTAATCAAACAGGATACTATTTGATTAAATTTGGGTCATGTACCCTAAGGTTACATTTAGTAACCAAATAAGATAACATTGTGATGTGTAGGAGACATGTAACTAGGGATATTGTTGAATGTTGGTTAATGATACCACATATAGGATGATCCTTATCTTACGTCCTTTTTGGAAACAGGAAAGTAATATGTTGTTGTAATCTGACTGAAGTAACAAATCTAGGACATAACATAACCAGTAAGTACAACTCCGCCTACAGCATAAGCAAAATGTTTGACTACTTGCATGTTTTTCAAAACTCATGCATTTATATGACGCATATGATTTATGATTTATTTTGTGACATCATGAAGCATGCTCACTAATGATAATTCATATGGTAAGACTAAGATTAAGTTTCAAGTATGAAATGGTTTCTTAAATATGTTTCAAGGTAAGAACAAGTCTTAAAGATTTAAAGTAAGTTTTCAAGTATGTTGGCAAGCAAGTTGCCTTGTGTCGTACCGACTCGCTCTAGGTCTAGTTTGGTCCATAGTTTGACTTAGATTGGATTGGCCGCCTCAACCACTCCATGACTGTGTGCCAAGATACGTACACTTATGTTATGTAAGGGCATAAAAATATGCTAACCTAAGAAAGCATAATGAAGCATAATTGGTCCATGCATTGTTTCATTAAGAATTGTTTTGCGAGTTTAAAGTTGTACTTGCTGAGCTCACGACTTACGTCTATGTTGTAGGTAAGCAACCTATCGGCAATCCTTGATACAAGACGGTGGGACTTGGCACGGCTAGTTGTGAAACTTGGGATGGAGACCGTTACACGTTTCAAATTATAATATTTGTAGTTGTTATGATGTATATACACTATTACAGAATATGGATACCACGATGGTTTTTAACCGTAGTGGTAACATTTCCACGACTGTTTTGTAACCGTCGTGGAATCCAGAGTCGTGGAATCTTTTCAGATTTCACAATGGTTTTTTAACCGTCGTGGAATGAGCAAAAATAGGGCCTAAATAGACATTTAAGAACATACCACGACGGTTCTACGTAAAAAACCGTCGTGGTAAGGAAATCTTCCACGACGGTTTCCTTGAGAAACCATCTTGGTTAGTTGGCCTACCATGACGGTTTTTCTAAAAAACCGTCGTGTTAGGTAACAAAAAAAAAATTTTTGCGAATTCGTTTCATTTCCCCAAAAACATTTAAATCACAAAATCAACACTTTTTTCCAGAAAATTTCCAAATCCGTGCCTTACCCAACCAATTTAATTCAATCTAAAACACAACTACAATGAACAATCACCGAAAATATAGGGGACGGATTTTGGCCATTTCGGATGGAATATTCCCAACTCAACAATCTACAAAATCAACATTTTGGATGGAAAATTTTATCAACAACCAAAATCAACATTTTGGATGAAAAATTCTCAAATCCGTGCATTACCCAAGCAATATATATTACAACTTACAGGCTTATCGAGTGTGAGTACGGGCGGAATGCAGAGTGGGTACAGGCAGAGTGCAGCAAGAGAGAGAGGGAAAGCCATGTGAGTTCCTTGGTGGACCCATCAGAGAATGGAGGAGGCCGCGTGAGTGGTGGAGGGGGCCGTTGGAGAATGGAGCCAAGAGAAAAATTTGAGAGGTGAGATAAAGAGAGGAGGCGCGGTGAGATAGAGCGAGTTTTTGGAGATTTTAAGTAGGGAGGGAGCGGAGAGAGAGAAATAGAGGGAGGAAATTGGGCAGCTTTGGGTATGGAGTTAGAGTGCGTATTAGAGAGTGAAAAAGTGAAAAAGGCTCAGAATGTAATGGGGTGAGAAATAGGGTATTTTTTGGGTTTTAATACACACTCCAAAAAATTGAATTTAATTCAAAAATTTTCAAAATTCCCGTCTTAGTACCTACCACGATTGTTATTTGCGAAAACCATTGTGGCATGTGAACATACCACCACGGTTTTCCCCAAAAACCATCATGGTAGAGTCAAAAAAAAATTTGTGAAAAAAGAACCTTCCACGACCATTTTTTAAAAAACCGTCCTGAAAAATGCGGCAAAAACACAGAGCGGAACAGAGTTTCCAAAAACCGTCGTGGAAGCCAAAGCTTATAAAAAACCGTCGTGGAAGCTTGCAAAAAAAAAAATGGAAGCATGCTTTTCCACGACGGTTTTTGAAAACTCTATTCCGCTCCATATTTTTGCCGCATTTTTCATGATGGTTTTTTAAAAAACGGTTGTGGAAGCTCCGTCGTGGAATCCACATTTTGTAGTAGTGATATATATTAAAATAAGTTTGATACTCAAATACTTCATTAAGAAAATGTGCATATATATATGTAAATATGTGATGAGTTAGATTTTCAAGTTGTTAAAAAAAATATATATATTATGTACTTCCGCTGAGATAGACAAGAAATTATGTAAGATAAGTATGGTAGCGGCCTACGTAAGGCGGGTTGTTACAACTTCAAACTAAGGATTTTTATTCCAATGCTGACATGAGTTTGGTAAGGCAAGAGTGGGTTACTTTTGTCATGCGGTTCATACAATATAGTTAGTAAACAATATATAAATTTTGTAATATTTTTGTATTATTTGTTGTACATTGTGACAAAATTAATTACAGATTAGCTATTATTTTATTCTTGGTTGTATAACGATGGATAACACATGGGATTTGCCATCCGTGAGAAATCGAATGAATTGTGAAATTTTTTTTCACGATATTACATACCACGACGGTTTTTCTATAAAACCGTTGTGGTAGGTTGCCCTACCACGACGGTTGTTATAAAAACGGTCGTGAAATAGGCCTTATTATTCCCCGTTTGGCGCTATTTTTGTCCATTTTATGACGGTTAAAAAACTGTCATGGAATATGAACCCTGGATACCATGACGGTTAGCAAATCAACGTAGAAAAGGTACCACGACGGTTAAAAACAGTCGTGGAATCCGTATTTTGTAGTAGTGTTATATAGTAGGAGAATTAATTGGTAATAAATTCACAATAAAAAGGCATAGTTGATGGCGATGTGAACTCGAACCATCAATTGTTTTGTCAATAGTTATTTGATTTTCATTTTAATTTTAATTTTTGTTTTGCAATTGTTTGATTTGATTCTTCTATATAAAATTAAGATTGTTTAATTACAGTACTTTGTACAAATCTGATAACGATCCTTGGGTATGACAACCTTTTCTCATTGCTTTACTATTAAAATTCAACTCCGTATACTTGCTGGAAATTTGCGAACACGTATGTTTGATTCTTTTTATCTTCTCATTCTCATTTCGTTTATTTGTAATTAAATCTATTTCTTTTTTTTTTCTGTTTAATTTATAGTGTAACTTGAATGTTATCTTCTCATTGAATGAAGTTCCAAGTTATATTTACTTTTTAAATTTTAAAGTTTGTGAAAAATGAAATTTTGGGTTATTAATTTAGTCCTTATATAATGTAATGAATGCTAACCCTCATCTATAGATTTTTACTAACAATTCTATGTTAGATACTGTGTTAATAATAAAAATGTCTTCGAATCACGCACCTTATTTCATGTTGGTCATTGACTTTTAATTTTACACATTACACTTCTATGAAACGTTTATGTTGTTACATGGATGGTCCTTTTGTCGGTTGTCTGTAAACATTAGACAGAAATTAAATAAGTTCTTATCATATGAGCTTTATATACAAGGTACATTACAATTAAATAGCTTTTTGATGGGAAATTTTAACTAAATCAGAAATTTTTTCGAAGTAATTATACTCTGATCAAAGATATATAACGCAAATGTTACTTTAAACAAATATATGTAGCACCATAGAGCTATTAAGAAGGTACATTTTTCCATTAATTAAAGCTTATGTAATTTGAAAGTGTTCAATATCCATTCAGTTTTTTTCGGAAAACTCACATGGAAGTTGTTTTAGTAGCAGAAGAAAAGTTTGAAATAGTATAATTTGTAAAATTAAAAGTTAGGGACCCGTTTGAAACTGAAATTATAATTTATGGGTCATTTGTGGAAATAACCCAACGCAGATTAAGATAAGAAAATGGATGTAGGTAATATACAAATAGAAACATAGTATAATTTAATCATAACAATAATTACTAATGGTAATTGTTAGAATTACTATAGAGTTATAACCATACTTACTATTACTGGCAATTAGTCATAACAATAATTGCTAATGGTTATTGTTAGAATTATTATGGAGTTAGATAACTAGCAATGGGTTTTTAATGAAACTTCTGGATATTTTTGGCAATTTAATTATATGAAATCCACTCAATTTGATATGATAGTATTACAAAAAAAAAAAACAAAACAAAACAAAAAAAACAAAACAAAAGAAGAAGAAGAAGAAGAAGAAGAAGAAGAGGAGAGAGAGATATTTAGAAGTAGTGTTAGGTTTGACATAAAAACTTTAAAAAGTGTTATTAATGAATTTATAAAAAAGGAAAATTGGTGAGTGTTTTCGTCGAGGATATTTTTGATAATATATGTGGGAGTGCACAAAATATGATGCGAGAAATTTATAAAAGAAAGAATTAGAAAGTGATGTTAGCTTTGAAATAAATTTTTAAAAATGACGTTCTTAAAAGTAACCCTTTAATTTCTTTTTAGAGAAATAAGGTCATGTCTTTGGGTACTTCTTGGATGTTGAAAGGGTGTTGAGCACGGAAAACGGCTTTGAGAAGCTAGAAAATAATAATAATAATAAATAAATGGCACGGCCTGGAAAGGGTATAAAGTATCCGTACGAGTGGAGTTATTTTGAGTATTAAAATCTGAGGATTGATTAATTGGAGTTAAAAAATATAAAAATTTAAAGTATGCTAAAAAAAATAAATATTTATGAATATTGTTCTAATTGTCTAAAAATTCTATTTATCTTTTTTTTAATTATCTTATTTAAATTTAAAATAGTAAAATTATGAACTTATAAAATTTTAAATTATAGTTAAAATGAGTTTTAAAAAAATTATATTAAAGTTATGAATAATAAAATTGAATTAATTTTTTTTGAAAAGAAAAAAAAAATTCAAGTGGAGGACTAAATGCAAAGAGTAAAGTTTTTTTTTTTTTTTTTTCTTTTTCTTTTCTTAGGGGTGCCTCGCATTTCAAAAGTAGAAGTGGGTAAAGTCACCATGAAGTCAACTTTGCGCGAGATCATCATGGCTTTTTCCACAATGAATTAGGCGGCTGAATCATCTGGCATACCATAGCCCATCTAACTCAAAAAAAAAAAAAAAAAAAAAAAACCTCTCTGAGTCCTAACTGAAGCAGTTACCTTGTTCGTTGCATAGTCCCAAGACTGATTTGGTACGAGGAGGAGAATTAGCTTTGTATGGCGGANGCTGAATCATCTGGCATACCATAGCCCATCTAACTCAAAAAAAAAAAAAAAAAAAAAAACCCCGAGTCCTCACTGAAGCAGTTTCCTTGTTCGTGTCATTGTCCCAAGACTGATTTGGTACGAGGAGGAGAATTAGCTTTGTATGGCGGAGGCTGTGCTTCGTGCGCTTTTATCCTCAACGGCAGAAGTGCTCACTGATCCGTTATCGATACCCACAGCAGCAGCAAAACTGCGCAAGGAGAGGGACAAAGAAGTCGAGAGACTAAAAAAGGAGCTGGAGTTCGTCAAAGTCATTCTGAAAGACACATCTGCGAAGGGAGATCAAGAGTTGAGCAATGGCAAGAAGATTTGGGTGAAGCAAGTAAGAGAGGTGTCCGAGCTCATCGAAGATGTTGTCTATGAGTGCACTCTTGAAGCG
>JAFMPE010003887.1:0-16515 GCA_024759925.1 Ficus religiosa | reverse complement strand
ATAAAGAATAAGCACAAAGTTATTTGAAGGGCAAAAATAAACAAACGAAAGGCAAAACTCAAATATTTGTGCCCTAATAATATTATAACAAATTAATCTTGATTAAAACACACTTAATCTTCACAAAGTAGAGAATGACTATTATAGGATAAATTGTGATTTTGAGACGTTTTAAATTTAAGAAATTGAAATGAGATTAGGCCTATAATTGAGGGACAAAAAAATGGAAGTAATTTTTTTATTTTTTATTTTTTTTGACGTAGCGAAACTGCTACCTCGAACTTCTTACTTCAAAACCCTCTTTCTCTCTCTAAAATGCCATAATACCTTCCTCAAAGCCAACTCTCTCTCTCAATCCCGCCCACTCGGACCACCCTCTGCCATCGAACCGGATATTTTGGCCAAGAAAAGGCTAACGCTTTTGAAGTCAAATCCGAAGAAAGAGGAGGGTTAAGGTGGAATTTCACCAAATCTACCATGATCTCGAAATAGGAGTAGCAAAAGTTGAATCTCCTATGGGTGTTTAAATTGTCTATATGTATTTAATTATTGTTATTTTCAATTAAAAAAAATAACAAGTTATAGAAATTAAATTAGATAAGAAAATAATAAAATATAAAGAGAGAAGAGCACACAATAATATTTAACATAGATGTACTTATATACACAATGGAATTGATATAAGAATTTACTATTAAGTAACACTATAAATGAACTCACATATAACTACAATTACAATTAAACAAAATTGAATTAATTGCCTTAAACTAATAAATCACTTACCTAAATTAAAATAAATACAAATAACAAATTTAACAATATAAGGCACTTTTTGCAATATATATATATATATAGGAATTGTCTCTTATCTTACAGCTGAACATGTCTAAACTACTCGTAACAACTAGTTGAATTGTTTGTAATTTGATGTACAATTATGAGCAACATGATATTGTTTAGCAACTGTTGATGCAAAAGATAAGAACCACTAAACAAAATCATAATAGAATCAACTAATTATTATAATAATATAAAAAAAATTACAAATCTAGTAATTGAATAAAAAGATATGTCATATATATTCGGATTTAGATATCTATATCTATTTATATTCAGACATATTTCGTCTCATACACACCAAGCGGACTTAATTTCCTCGTAGCAGTTGGTTTGCAATTTCATCATGTGCAACCGTAGCGTGCCAAATAAAAATGCTTGAGAGCACCATGGGTACACAACAAGATAACTAATAGAAAATGAGTTTCATTTTTACCTCTCAATTCACCAATTTTCCGTTAGTTTGCAAAATAGAGAAGGTAATTAATCTTCCAATATATAGTCGTAGTGGTGAAGTCATAATATTTCTACGATAGTGGATTCACGAGCCCACACAATTTTAAGATTTTGATTTTTATTCATTAAAATTTTTAACAATTTTAATTCTACCCTTATTTTACAAGAAAATTAGGTTTTTGTATCATCTCAAAAATTTAAATATGTTGTTGCTCCACCTATGTTACATATATATATATATATATATATATATATTGTTTGCATTTAATAATTAAAATCTAGAAAAATATCTTAATTCAATAATTATTCGTTTTTTCATTATGTTCTCATTGGAAAAAGTTTAGGACAAATTTCAGTTTTTTCTTCCTAACTTTAGGCCCCATCACAAAATATTTCATAAATTTTAATTTGTTACATTTTCTCCCCAAACTTTGAAACGATTGTGAATTTCCCCCCTCAGTTAAATTCTTGATAGAAAAATGGATGTGACATCCACTGGCAGCATGAGTTTGGGGTATTAAGGGCCCATTTCGGGCACTAACTTCAGATGGCAAAACACCATTTGGATTCAAATTTTCTCTCTCTTCCATTTTCAATATACTCAAACTTTAAAAGTCCATAACTTTCTTATTTCAAATCAAACTAAGATGATTTTTATGTCAAAATACTTGTAACGAGGAGACAAACAAGACAAAATCCATTTTGTATTTTTTTGCATTATTTTCTATATCATAGAGCTTTTTCAAAAGTTCCCCCCCCCCCCCCAAAACACGCATTTCCAAACCCATCCTTCAAAAACATCATTTTCAGATGTCCCCCCAAACGAGTCATAAATATGAAATTATGAAGTTACAATTATAATTGGGTTAAAAGGGAAAACATTTCGTACTTATGGGTAACTTCATAATTTCATATTTAATAAGAATAACAAGTGTTATGTTTGTTGTTAACGAGTGTCACTTCATAGTTTAACACTTAATACGCCCAATTCATGCTATCACACTTAAAAATAGGGAATTTCTATCAAAATTTTAACTGATGGAAGAAATTTGCAAATATTTTAAAAGCTTGAGAGGAAAGAATGTAACAAAAAAATTGAAATTTATGAATATTTTGTAACAAGGCCTAAAATTTAGGGAAAAAAAGTGAAATTTGTTCAACGATTTATGACTTTGTGAATGTATGTGTAAGACTTAGAAAATGATAGCCCAGGTAAAAAGGTGTGTTGGACGAGTCCTTTAGTAAATTAGTAATCTGTTCCATAAACATTTAGAACCATAAGTTAAATAAATAGGTGTTCCATTGTCTACCAACTATAGTAGACTACTTTCCTTACCCGTGTTCTTTATTGGTTGTCATGTGTATCCCCTGTTTTTGCTCTGTTTTTCATTGAAAATGCACAAATGTCTTATGGAAGACAAATAGATAGAATGAGCAAAGGGAAGTCGACAGGAAATGCATGAGCATATTGTTTCCATTTGGCCTGCTAAGCCCGGGTTGAGATATCGGTAACAGGATTGAAAAGAAATAAAGTAACAGAAAAGAGGATCATTGATTCTTTTTTTTTAGTATATATTTATCTATTAGTTGGTGTAATGGGAAACAATATCATTTCCTTTCTAGTATTTACCAAATACAGTAATCTTCCTCAAATTTCAAGTATTGAAGCTAAGAAGTTAAAAAAAAAAAAAAAAAAAAAAAGGGGAAAATAGATGGAAAAAAAAAAGATTATAGTGGGATCCATTTTTTTATTCTTTTTAAAAGTGCGAGAAAAACTAAAATCCATAAAATAAAGATAAAAAAACAACTAAAAATACTTTTTAATAGTTGCTTTTAAAGTAAAATAATATATAGTTAAATATAGTACTTCTACAACTTTTTTGTTCTCTCTCCTTCCATGAAACTAAAAAATACAAAGGACAAAAATTATTTCATCTTTTTGATTTTCTTTCACTTCCCTTCTTACCTTCCCTCTTGTTTTCTTTCCTTCTTATCAAATATAAGTAAATTTCCTACTTAAAAAAACCTTTAAATAAACCGGTTTATTATTAATTGTAATTACCTAATAATCTGCATTTTGAAGTTCCATGAGAAAATATATAGCATGTTGGGAGTATCTTCAACTCAAAAAATTTAACTTATTTTTGTCATTTATTTTAGATTAACAAAAAATTTGACTAGTTTAAAAAATCAAATCTATCTAATCCAAAAAAACTCCACTTGTAACCTATACACCAAAGTTATTAAAAATAAATTCTGAAGTCTTCTACTTTTGTTGTCAAATTGGTCAGGCACGTAGTACTCACGTTTCTTGAAAATTTTGCAACCAATGAGACTTTATGTCTTGTTTCTATTAATTGAAGTGACGGTTCACATCACATATATCTATGATGGATGCCTCCTGGGATGTTATAAGGGGTGCAATTACCTATGAGGCCATGATCAAGTAAAGGTCTCCCAAAAAAATTATCTGTTAATATACATGCGTCTTTACTGAAATTAAAGACTAATTTTATCATTAGGTGTTATGCATATTCTTCTTCGGATTTTACCTTCTAAGTTTTACTTGAGAAAGTTTTTTAACAACTGTTTAAAAAAAAAAAAAGAATGTTTATAACATGGCATAACTAAATAATAAATTCAACATTTAGAGAAAAAGATAGAAAAAACTAACAAAGTAAATAACAATGATAACCAATGGAATTAAACACTTAGCTAAACTAGTTTAACACTATTGTAATAAGATAGTAATCTGCATTTTTGATTCTCAAGATAACACTATCAATTTACTCCAAGTGCGTAGTACTCACGTTCTTTGAAAATTTTGCAAACAATGACACTCTTTTGTCATGAAGAAAATCAAAGCGGTTGTTAATGAAGCAAGTTTAGCGACTTGGATATTCGTATTTTACACGATAGGACCTACATGACGCGGTTCTTTAAATCACTTATCTTTTGATCTAAAATTTTCAATTCAAGTTAAATCTAAATAAAAAATTTCAATTTTTATGAATTCATATCGCAGTTATTTTTCTTTCACTTAAACACACATTTGGATTCCACAAAGTCAATTTGAATGCAAAAACTCAAATTTAACTTACGATCCAAATAGATAATTAATTTTCTCCTTCCTAGGATTTAGCCTCCTGAGTCTTGCTTGAGAAGGTTTTTAATGAAGCTTGACTTAAAGCTTGTAATGGTTGCAGGTATGTTTTAACAGTAATTTTACACCAAACTACACCAAATTAGTTTTTTTTGACACGGAAAAGAACCGTAGGGAAGGTTCTAATTTTGGATTAAGAAATCAAAAAGCAAGGTGGAACGAAGATCGAGAACCAAATTCTTCCATGAGGGTGACTTTAATACTCCTCACAAAATCTTTTGAGAAAGATTCAAATGTGGTGAATGATGTTTCATATTTTGCAGCAAAAACTTGGGTCTTTCCTGCAGTTTACACCAATTAGTCAAGTTTGCCCAAATTTGACGGCATTTGACGTAATTAGTAGGGGGTTTTTTTTTTTTTTTTTTGGCAGACTATCTCTGCCTATAACCATTGGTGTTCCTTTCTATCTTAAGGACTTCAGTTTTTTTTATTTATTTATCATTTTACTGGTAATGGACTAGTGGTTCCACCAGTTGGAAGATAAAGTGTGAATCTCTCTTTAAATTGATCTTCCAGGAAATTTTGAGTACACAAATAGACAAAACGAGTAAAGAGGAAGAGTTTTATCCGGGGTAGGTTGATGAAACTTGACATTATGTGATTTTTCATAAAGAAATTGAGATAGTGATGCACACAAATTGTTTCTAGATAGGCTTGCGGAGCTTAATAATTTAGAATATGAAAAATGTCATTGTACTGAAAATGGGTCACGTTTAAAGTTGCTTAAATAAGACCTGATTGGATCCAGCAACCTTGATCTCTCTTAACTTTCTTGCATGGGTTCTTCAGATAACGATATTAGTGAGGCGTCTATTAATGATTTATTTGTGGAGTAGATCCTTTTTTTTTTTAAGGATTTTAACAATGAATTGCATAGAGTATAGATAACACGATTAACACAAAACTACATTTGCAGGGGGAAAAAAGAAAAAGGGAACAAAATATTGAATTTTTTTCATTTTTTCTTTTTCCCCTCTTTTGGATTAATAACGTTATATTTTTAATAATATCTCAAGTATACTTAATCTAGGAAAATGATTGTCCTTTTAATGGTCATGATGGACTAACTTATGGACTCGGTCCATCATTAATTGACTGATATCAATATATTGATCATTATTTATTTTGTTGTACTTTGTAATTTATAAAGAATAACCACAAAGTTATTTGTAAATTATAAAGAATAAGCACAAAGTAATTTGATATTGTTTAGTAACTGATGACGTGAAAGATAAGAATAACTGAAAGTTACAATAAAATCAAGTAATTATTATAATAATATAAAAAAAATTACAAATCTTGCAATTGAATAAAAAAATATGTCATATACATTCGTATTTAGATATCTACATCTATATAAATAAATAAATAAATATATATATATAATTTCGTCTCATACACACCAAGTGGACTTAATTTCCTCCTAGCAGTTGGTTTGCAATTTCATCATGTACACACGTATGCAATTTACTTGTAATATGGATTTTTTTTTTTGGGTGGGGGGGGGGGGGGGGGGATTGAGAGAGAGAGAGAGAGAGATATATATATATATATATATATATTAGGAATTGAATGCAATAAAAGAAAAAACGAAAAAAAAAAAAAAGGGATGGGGTGACTAGGGACGAAAACACCAATCACTTTTTTGTAGTCCAAGAACAACTGCAAAAGTGCATTTCCAACTTTGCAATGAGTGGGCCTTGTTCTCTGTCTGTCATTTTCTTTAAGATTTTGATTTTTATTCATTAAAATTTTTAACAAATTTAATTCTACCCTTATTTTACAAGAAAATTATATTTTTGTCTCATCTCAAAAATTTAAATATGTTGTTGTGCCCCTTATGTTACAAATATATATATATATATATATATTGTTTGCATTTAATAATACAAAAACCGTTATATATTAGGCCCGTTGTTGTACCGTCTTAGCGCTCTAGTTACGGAAGGAGTGGGATAGCTAATCATAAACCAATGGCGATGACATCATCATCATCCTCAAATGGTGTATAACGTCATTTTAAAAACATAAAAATATAGACAAAATATATATATATATATATCTATACTTTTTATCAAAACGTAATCATAAGAGAAGTATAAAAAATAAAAATAAAAAATCATAACATTATTATCAATATCAAAATATATACTTCTCAATTCTTTGATTCATATTGTAGGTGACAGTGTACTTATATAAATGCCTTACTTTAGCTTTTTAAATTTTTCCGACAGTGACGCGTGATTGAGACATCGAGTGCTTGCCTTTATGACCATTCATGCCATAAGTAATAAATGTAAATAAATTATTAAAAGTTCTTAATAATTCATCAAACGGATCCATCATATTATAACAATGCTTAATATGCTTATTTCATCATCCAATAACATCAAAATACAAAATCCTAACAATTACATAAAATTATGAAACTTTATAAAAACTGGTAGCCGGCCTTTTGTCCCTTCCGAAATTCATAAAAATTCCTACATGTATGAAAATGATCTAAAGCTAATTTTATGATAAAGTAGACATTCATATCTTTCTAGCGATACAAAATTTGTTAAAAACGGAGACCGTTTATACCCCTAAATACAGTTTCGAAATCAGATAATCAAAATTTTATAAAACTGGCAACTGGACTTCTACTCTTTTGAAAAATCATAAAAATTCACATATGTATCGAATGACCTGAAACCAGTTTCAAATGAAAGCAGACTTTCAAAGCATTCCAACAAGACTAAATTCATTAAACACGGAGTCTGTCTGGACTCTCAAACAGAATGCTAACTTTTGAACACAAAACCTGGAAAATTCCAATAAATGTAAAATCCAGAATTTTAGATTAATACACACACACACACATTAAAAATATAAAACTCACACACACAAAATACAGCCCTAATGCATGTTTTTAACACAAAATCCTTAAATCACCACCCAACAAAATCATGAATCAAGAGATAAAAATCTTAAAATGAGCTTCTATCAAATAATAAAATAGCTATCAATACGAATTCGCAAAAACCATAGAAATTAAAATACAATCAACTTCATGGACTTCAATCTTAATCTCAATTCTCAATCCCAAATTACTATAGACCGAATCATAAACATGATTATCAATATCTCTCATAATCAATTAGATTGAAAACTTCCAACAGAGACATCAAGGCCATCAAAACATAATCATTTATTATAAAAATATATATAAATAAAAGAAACCATCATCATCAAGCAATGATAAATATATATCTATATATATCTTTCCCAATAGAATCGCCTTTACGGTCTTGAAAACAAAATGATAGAAGAAAGTAAAGGCTGATCATAGCAGTGGCTAGGTAAGGGAGGTAGAAGAATGAGATAAAGAGACTAATAAGAATTATGCATGAAATTTCTTCAGAATGAGAGTTGTGAGAGAGATAATTGACTCTTGTTTTAATGAGAGTTTTTAGGTTGTCAAGGATCTATTTTGAGTGAGTGAATCATATGAGAGAGCTAAAGAATTGCATGAAAATTTAAGAAGGTAAAATTTTTTTTTTTCCACTTTCTCTTTTCACGTTTCTGATAGACTTTCTCTCTCTCGCTCTCGCTCTCTCTCTCTCTCTTTTTAACATGTATATACACTATGTACCTATATAATTTACATATAATTAATTATACGTTTAGTAAAACGGTTTGAGTTGAAATTTTTAAGTTTGAGTTAGTTGATTTTTTAAAAACTAGTTAAAATTTTTGTTGACTTTTCAGAAAAAGACAAAAACTGAAATGAAAAAATGGAGTTTAAATAAAACAAATACTTACCTTATATATATATATATATATATATATATAACATTGAATACAGAAAACTAAAAAAAAAAAAAATAGTAACATGCACATATATTGCAGACAATATATGTATATACGGTGACTGCAGAAAACTAAATAAAAAAAAGTAATATATATACATATATGTAAGAAAATCATATGCACACACACACACACACATATATATTATTAATAATAGATGGCGCACAATAATTTATTATTGAATATAAGTAGAAAAAATTACTTTCATTCTCATCTAATTTGATAAATGGTGAAAAAAATACAATGAATATAGGAATTAAAGACTAAAAGTCAATCCCCAAATTCCTTGATTGAAAAATAGAAATATCAGAATTATATAACTACTTTTTACTGAGATTCTAAGAATAGAATTCAGAAATATCAATAAGTAATTAGAGATATATATATATATATGCTGGTATATAATATATCTACATTACTAAACAATCACACAATTTCATCAAATTATCATATAAATTCATTAATTTCGTATGAATTTTGTTCTAGCAAATCCATTCCTCGTCACATCACCTGCAAAAAATAACTTAACATAATATTAGAGTTAACGATTATAATACCATCACCTTACCTATGTGAATTTCTAATTTTAAATTTCTAACATTATTGTTAGTTAGCATTTGAGGCATTACAAGATGTCCCCCCAAACGGGCCATAAATGTGAAATTACGAAGTTACCTTTATAATTAGTTTAAACGGGAAAATATATAGTAATTATGGGTAATTTCATAATTTCATATTTAATAAAAATAACGAGTTGTCACGTTTACTATCAACGAGTGTCACTTCATAGTTTCACATTTAGTATGACCAATTCATGCTGTTACATTTAAAAACAAGGAAATTTATGTTAAAAATTTAATTAACCAAAGAAATTCGCAAATATTTTGAAAGCTTGGGGGAAAGAATGTTAAAAAAAAAAATGAAATTCAGGAGCATTTTATGACAAGGCCTAAAATTCAAGGGGAAAAAAAAGAAATTTGTTCAAAGATTTATGGCTCCTTGAATGTATGTGTAAAACTTAAAAAAGGATAGCTCAGGTAAAAACGTGTGTTGGACAAGTCGTTTAGTAAATAAATAGGTGTTCCATTGTTTACCAATTATAGTAGACCACTTTCCTTACTTGTGTTCTGTATTGGTTGTTATGTGTATCCCCTGTTTTTGCTCTGTTTTTCATTGAAAATGCACAAATGTCTTATGGAAGACAAATAGATAGAATGAGCAAAGGGAAGTCGACAGGAAATGCATGAGCATATTGTTTTCCATTTGGCCTGCTACGTCGGGATTGAGATATCGGTAATTGGATTGAAAAAAAAAAAGAAAAAGTAAAGTCATAGGAAAGAGGATAATTGATTCTTTTTTTAGTGTTTATTTGCCTATTAGTTGATTAATGGGAAACAATCTCATTTCCTTTTTAGTGTTTACTAAATGTAGTAATGTTCTTTTATTAAATGTCCTCTTACTTAACCAGTAATCATTGGCACATGAAAATTATTAAGAGTACATAAGTAAATTTGATATTTATTCCCTTTGACATTAAAATAATACCAAAGAGGTTGTTAGATTGACATTCTCTTTTTTTCATTCATAATAAAGAAAATCATGCTAAAAAGCATATTCTTGATACCTATTTTAAATATATAGCATATAGTATAATTCACGTTAAATTATAGCATATGCTCATATTTTAAGATGTTAAATTTCATTTTTACTCCTAATGTTCATTCTCTCTCTTTCTCTCTCCCGTCTCTCTGTCTCTCACTTATATCTCTATCCCCTCTCTTTCTTTCGCTCTCTTTTGTCTCTCTCTCTCTCTCTCCTCATTGATCGGAGATTGTCACGAACTCGTTGACACTATAAATTAAAAAATGTCGAGGATCTATACACTTTTTGCACCTTATTACAATTTCCATATAAAAATAAAAAAAGAGATAGAAAAAGCTCTAGCTTTTCTCATTTTCATTTTTTACTAATCTTAAAATTTTGGTAGTAGTAATAGTCACAGTGAAAAACAGAGGCAATTGCAAATAGTAAAAGAGCTCTTGAGTTGGAACAGAGTAGAGCTTTCGTCGGTATGGCATCGTGGTCCAGAAGGCAAAAGTCTATCAACTCCTCTTAAGTCTTTGCAAAGGAGACAAAAGACTTTTCCAAATACTATCAAAGACTTTTCTTCCATTGTCATTAATTAGATGCTCTGAACAAGTCAGGTGGAAAATATTACAAGTGTCTCTTTTAGTCCCTGTACTATTTAATTGCTTGTCTAAATAAATTCAGAAACAGACATATTTAATTAGTTTGAAAAACGCGTGCAGAATCTTCGCTTTTTAAAAAAACAAAAAAATTAATAATTTTCTCGTTATATATAGACCACAAAAAAATAAATAAAAATAAATAGAAAAAGAGGAAAAGATAAAAACAACAACATAAACAAGTACAAAATGTTCATTATTTGTACAAAAGCTAAATCAGTCTACAATGTACATATAAAATAATGTATTTGCAAGAAAAACAAAAGATCTAGACAAAGGAGGACAAAATTAAGGATATTAATATGTTATTACAAAATAAATACATCTAAACTATATCATCGGATTAATTGGATATATATACTGTTGTATATTCTTCAATCATCATATTACACGTTTTCGGATAATTTATTTTTTGTGTTAGTTAACCAATAAATATGCCAATGTATTAATTAATTGTGCATATTTTCTTCCCTCTCTCTAACGCTATGTTTGGTAAGTGGAAAAGAGGAAGGAAAGGAAATGAAACGTGAGAAAGTGAAGGGAAATTGTGCTTGCTTTTTTTTTTTTTTTTTTGACGTGATTCATTTACTCGAAATTTTGGTCATCCAATAACTAACAAATCAGCCACTTTTTTAGTTTTATTTTATTTTTAAGGGAGGGCATAGGGAGCTACGCCGCCACATTGACTTTGAAATTGATATCAAATTAAAATAATTACTTACTACCCTCTTCATGGGTACCTTGGAGACGTACGAATCCCCATATCCTTTCCCTTATTATAGTAGTCTTTACTTTACTTTTTTTTTTTTTTTTTTGGGTCTTTTCTCAACAAAAAAAAAAAAAAAAAAAAGTTTTGGTCTAAAAGTCTACATCCTTGTGTGTTTGGATAGACTGACTTTCTTACACTATCAATATAGACAAATATTAAGATTAGTTACTTATTGTGAGAAACGTGCACTGACTGTACTCATTAGAAAAATGATTATTATTAAACTGACTTGAACACTAGAAAAAAAAAAAAAAATCAATTTACCAATTGGCCCACTTTTTTTTTAATTTTTTTTTTTTTTTAGGAAACTCTTATCATATTGATATCCATGAAAATATATGTACCTAGATTTTATGAAAATAGAGACAGAGATATCCATATCTATGAAAATTGATGTAAAATTTGTCCTAAAACACTAAATTTTTTTTTAATGAAATTTCAATTAAGACACTCTAAAGCAATTAGTAATATACATATTAGTTGAAACTCTCAATCAAAATACTGAGTAAAACAAAAATCTACATGGTAAGAAGTGATCAAAAAGTAGAAAATGTAAAGCATACCTTTACATTAAGTAGGTGGTGGAGTTAGCCTTTTACTTTAGTGGGGTTGTATATCAAAAAAAAAAAAAAAATTGAGAAGGAAATTTAAAAAAAAAATTGTATCACAATACCTTTCAAGAACTCTAAATACATAAAGAAATAACATCAAAAAGATAAAATAAAAATAAAAATTTTATCTGAAGTAAAGGTTCTATACAGATGAAATAATAAGTACAAATTATACTACGAGAAAGTTCTTTTTGCTTTTTTTTTTTTAACCCAAAATACAATAAAGAAAATTTGGAATGTAGAAGTAGCAAGGATAAATAAAAAAACGAAATTTTGCCTAATAGCAATTAAAAAAACAAAAATTTCAACATGCCTTGTGCAAAAGTTCTCAATCCACCCATCACTTACGATTTGTTCCTTCTCAAAATCACAGCCACAGACTTTTTTTTCTACAGACCAAATAAGTCCAAACTTTTATTTTTATTTTTTGTTATTGTTTTTTATTTTTTATTTTTTCTCTTTTCTACTGCTAACGTTTCATCTTCTAGTCTTTTTTCCTACTCAGGAGTTTTAAAATTTTTTTTATTTTTTTATTTTATTTTGGTAAACAATTATACTGCCAACATGGGCTGATGGGCTTTTTTGCTTTCCCAAGTTTTGAGATAATGAGAAAAGTCTAAAAGGTACATATCTAAGTTGGGCCTTATATGGACTATTTGACTTTGAGTGGGGACAAAGCAGTCGAATACAAAAATATTTTAAAACAAAATTAAAAGTAACAAAAATTTCAGTGGAACGCCTCCGCCAACGCCTCCGCCATCACTTAAGCCCCATCTGGGCCCTCAACGCCTCCGCCATTGAGAAAATAATATTGAGTACCTATACCAAAAAGGAGTTTCTAGGTTCGAAGGCATTTGGAATACCGTCTTAGTTTAAGCAATATTGAGAGTTTGAGGGGGAGTTTGGCATCTTAACTCAAACTCAAATTTTTCAACTCAGTTTTTGTCTTTTTCTGAAAATTTTTTTTGTCTTTTCTACAAAAGTTTTTTGTCTTTTCTAAAAATTCAAAAAAAATTACTATTTAAACTTAAAAATTTCGACTCAAACTCATTCACCAAACACCTCTTGAGTTGTTTTTTTTTTTTTGCATAATTTTCGTCATTTCAAGAATATATCTCCTGATATCTGTTAACTTTCTCTCCATATATACTAAATTGTACGTTTAATAAAACAAATAAATAAAAACACGAATTTTGCTATCTTAAAAATAATTTAAAAAATATCAAGTATCATTCCTTTACCGATATTTTATTTATGAAAAAAAATTTCATGATATTTGTCCATGTAACGCTACATTTTTTTTTTCCCATTATCGATGTTTACAATTATTTATGGAAATTTCCTGGATATTTTACAGAAAATATACTCCATCCGTCTTATTTTTAGTTGATGCCCACTTTAATTTCTCTCCACACATCAGGCTACACTCGAGTCTGTAGAATGACGCTCATCTTGTTCATCAATGGCAGTGTTCTCTACTTGGCTTGAGTGCGAATTTTCTCCATGAGCCGAAAGTACTTCACCTCTGGCATCTGCTTCACTTCTGTTATTGAAATCGTCATGCAAAGATGTTCTTGTTGTCAAAATGCTTTGCCATTTTAGTGACTCTGGACCACAAAGAGCTCTCGGTGTGGATGGCTTTCACAGCAGGCCAGTGTTTCCAGTGGAACTTGACCAAATATATCAAGCACGAAAAACCCGAAGCAAGTCCTGTTATGATAAAGAGGCCACCAAAGCTGTATACACTAAGGCTATGGGCATCTGAAGAAAATTTGGAACTTTGGTCTTCACATGAGGTTTGATCTCCGAAGTACTTTTGTTCCAATTCTCGCATTTTGTTATGATCTTCAGTCACTTTCAAGAGTGCCCTTGAAATGTAGGAGACAAGAGGGGACCCTACGGGAAAGGCCTAAAGCATAACCAACATCGGAATTAGCATTTTAAACTTGTCTAAACTTTGTTCTATATGTATGTGTTCTCAAGGAACAGAAAATTTTCAATAGAAGAAAATTAAAAAGGGGTTTTAATGTCCTTCGTATTTTTAAAGAAATATTTTAAACAATATGAAGGAATTCAATTAAAGGGGTTCAAAGGAAAATAAAAAATGAACGTTTTAATTTATGTCCCAAAAAATGTGCGCATAGTACCTTTTTTTTTTTTTAGGCAGAAACATTATCGTGCTAAAATACAATACCAACATGACAAATTGCCCTTGCTAAAAAAAAAAAAAAAAAAGAAGGGAGAGAGAAATCTTACAAAGCCAAATCCATCGGAGTTCAATTATAAACTCCCTAACAAAGGGATTAGTTTGGTATCCGACAAAAGTTCCACTCTTTATGAGCTCATTAACATCAACAACTGCGGGTTGTAAGCTTTGCACTGTCAGCATTGAAGCTAAGCTAGCAGTGTAACTTTGTGTAAGAATGAGTACCACAAAAATCCATATGATCAACACAAATCTTGACCAATTGTTCACCACCTTTTCCCCTACAAAAGATCCATCAATTTAAAAAAAAAAAAAAAAAAGTTACTATAAGTCTTGACCAGTTGTTCACCACATCTTTTTCCTTATAAAAATACATCAACAAAAAGTTAGAAAGATCAGTTATCAAGTCCGGAAGTTTTTCCAGTGGAAAACTATAAAAAAATATTTGAGATTGTTTTGTTTTGTTTTTTTTTTTTTAAAAAAACTGTTTGAAATAAAATTATTTATTTTACATATAAATTGGGGGCATGAATATATTTTTCAATAGGGAACGTGCCCCTCTCACTGGTACATGTTAGTTTTGATCGGAAAAAAGCGAGAGAGAAACTATATTACGTACTGTGAGCAAATACAAGAGTTGAAAAGGAGAACCAAAAAATGGTTCCTAGCTGTTGGTTTGGAGGACCTCTAAACTCTTTGTTCGTACGATGCTCGAAAATCCATACTACAAACCCTGTGAATACGAAAGCTCCTCCGGTCGTTAACCAAAGATCCCAACTTAGCGGTTTTAGGAAAATCCAAATGTTCTTCTTCTTGTTATCCTTGATTTTTACTACCATTGAAACACCTGAGTCTGAATAAGGTTGCGTAAAATCAACATATGATGTCCTGTTTGCATCGATTGTTGTATCTCCAACTACGGCATTAAACTTCTGTATATTTCCATGCATAAACACACGCATTATTGATACGAACATAGACAAAAGCATGTAATTAAATATCCCTTAACCATGTATGCTTAATAGACAATTATGAAGGGGAAAAAAAAAAGTTTCCCAAAACCTCAATTTCCTTTCAACCCCTATATTATGAAATCCAGGCACAATACTACCATCTAGTGGCGCGGAGCTAGACATATATTTAGTGAAGGCGTATAACAAAATTTTTGTGGTAAAAGAAAAGCAAAAACTTTCAATGGGGGCTACAGCCGCCATTAGTCACCACATGCCTCCGCCATGGCAACCATCTATGTTATTATGAGACATTTGGAAAAAATTCAAAGGTATAAGTGGTGTCCATGACGTTAGATGGGGCGAAGTGATACAAGGGATAACAAAAAAAAAAAAAATGTTGCGCGTGACAGGTGTAAAATCAGCAACAACTACTGAGCCGGAAAAACTGTCACTACTTGGTACATTAACAGATTGAGATCTAATATTATTGGCAATAGAATGAGCTCCAATGCTTGGTGCGATACTCTTCTCGTTTGAATGACGAGCAGAATCCGCAACATTCAATTCCCCGGCATTACAATCATCATGGGCCGTGCATAAGTCATGGTTCAATACATGATGTTGCTTTTCAATTCCATATTCATTGTGCAAATCTAGACCTATTGTGGGAGAAGGGATATAAGGAGGAAGAATGATGAGATTACTGTCATTTACAGGTTGCATGGCTTCATCACTCTGTCCACCCTCCCTAGAAGGTGGAACGTCTATATGGTTGCTTTCCCCTACATACGGTGGCATGGCTTCCGCCGCAGACTCATCCAATACATCGATGGTAATTGGAAATTTGCTAAGCACATGAGTATCCTTCTTCTTCAATTGTATGTAGAATTTAACGTCAGCATCACACTATATCCTCACAGGAGGCATTCCAGGTTCAACACCATATCTCATGACTATAGTCTTGTCTAGGCCACTAATTCCAATAACACTTCTAACCAACTCAATAAGACCAACATATGTTGCGGTCTCGGGCACCAATATTCTCTTCATTTTGCCACCAATATACCTCAATGTGTCGTCCCATTGACCATTATACTTGATGAAAATACAAACCTCATCCATTCCTGAATGAACAGCAACAAGTTATTCAATATTATATTTGCGTTACAAAAGAAGGAAAATTTTTTTTAATATATAGAGAGTTAACTTATATCTCACAACTGGTCACAATGATAATGACCAGATGGTCAATATGAAAATGAATAATTTTTTTATATATATTGTAACACCCGAATTTCTTCAGCTCATATCTTATAGAAATTTCGTGTAAATGTTTACCGTAGTTGGTATTTCATGAGGAAGTTCGTTTTAGAACTTAATTTTGTAAAACGAGTTCTTAAGATTTATTAAGACTCAAAAACA
>JAFMPE010003776.1:0-16521 GCA_024759925.1 Ficus religiosa | reverse complement strand
ATTTTACTGTTTTGTCTACAGTGCAGAGACTTTTTTGCCCCTCTGATTTAGTTGGTTTTCTTTCATCTACAGTGAGTTGATATTTTTACCCCTATTATGCAGAAATTGCAGGCTGCCCATACAGTATAATTACCGTTTTACGTCTCTTTTTTAGTTTCTTTTCTTTTTCCTACAGTGTGTTACCGATTTGACCCCTATTTAGAGTTTTTTTTTCTTAATATTATTTTTGCCTTTTTTTTACGTGAAATTTTAGATATTAGATTATGATGTATTGTTATATTGTGTTTTTGCTTACTTTGACTTTTTTGATTTTTAAACGATTTTTGACTTTAAATTTTTTATCTTTATTTTAGATTTTTTTTGTGTCTTTTTTATTTCTTTTGTTCTATTTTTTAAAGATCCCCTTTTTTTAAGTATTCTGCATGTAATTTTTTTTTCTTTTTTGTTTGTTTTGTTTTATATTTTAAAAATCATTTTTAAAATTTTTGCATGTATATAAACTGATAAAAAAAAATTTTAGTTTTTTTTAAAACAATGAAAAAATGGGATATATATTTTATTTTGTTATAATATTTTTGTTAAGGTTAGTTTTTCCGGTTCTTTTGAGTTTAAAGATTTTTGTTCTTTTTTTTTTTTTTGCTTTATTTTTGTTTTAAATTTTTTTTTAATGAGTATAACTACAAAAGATTTTTTTTCTTTTTTGCTTTTGTTTTCGTTTTTATTATCGTTAGTACTATTGTCATTTTGATTTTGCATCTTCATTGTTGAGAGAGATTTTGAGAAGAATTGTATTTATTATAATTAAAATATTTATATTAACCAACTGTTTTAATCATATAATACTCAGTTTATTTATTTATTTTTTCTTCCTTCTCCGTGCAATGCACGGGTATTAAACTCGTATTATACTAAATGTTAACATCTACCCCTTAAAAAAATTAAAATTAAAATTAAAAAAGGATTAACATCCAAATGGATGTTTCTATTCAAACATTTCCATCCAAATGGTTCACCCAAACGGAGGTAAATCATTAAAAAATTCAATCTAACGATTAAAAAAACACAGCAAAAAGGTCGCACCATGGAAAGCATGGAACATCTTTAAAGCTAAATTAAAGAGATAAAAAGAGACCGGTGGTGTAAAATACTAGTGTAAAAAAAGGCACTTGCGCTTGCACCGCTAAATTGGAAACAGAAAGGTAGGCATGTAAAATGATGCACCAAGAAAGAAAAAATTTTAAAAATAAAAAAGCCATATGTAACATTACATATAATAAAGTTCAACACTTGTATGGTCTATATGTATATGTACATTCTTCGAACAAAACCTTCTGGAAGAGGGTGGAAGACCGATGAAGCAAAACTTCAGATTTGATCACTGTACAATGCATAGATACAAGGAACAACTTCCAAGTTGCAGCAGCAACCATAGCCTAAACTGCCAAAAGGAAGCGATTTTCGATTTTCGATTTTCGAGAAGTCTGCAAATCCATACAACAAGATGAGACGTGAATAATCTATAAATGCATGGGGGGTACAACATCATCCTGAAAATACAACTGGTTATGGAAAATAAATCAAACAGTTAAAAACCAAGTATTAACAAAAATGCATAGCGTTGGCCAATCACACAGAATCTTTTGCAGAGCGATTAAACGAATAAACACAACCATAGTCTCTTTCATGGTTTGGCTTCAGCCTAGGGTTATTCTGCTAATCTACCAGTAATGCTTATGGGTTCAAGGGGATCCGCCTAATATCGAAGAACTATCCATATGACTACGAGTCATGAAACATACGTCCTTAGATGATCAAAACAATGAGCCATAAGCCTTCCCTATTTATCTAATTTTGGTTTATTATTGCCAAAACCTAAAATGTTGCAAGTAAGACCTTTGGTGCCTCATCACGAAAAACAATCACACCTTTTTCCGAGCGTCTACTTTTAACTTTGGATTTTCTTTTTCTCAAAGAAAACCATCCTTTTCAATTAAAGAGTTTTTTTTTTTTTTTTTTTTGAAAACCCTGGTGTCCGACAGTTTTGCCCCCCATTAATCCACGGGATCCCTGCAAAGTGTCCACTCCACATGGATCAGGTAAATCTCGGACCTTTGACCCGCAGGCATGGCTCCAAGGAATTGGTAGCACTCAATGGGAATTGAACCTTTAGACCTAATGCTTCCTGGGGCACCAAGTCTAAGTGAATCACCACTGAGCCAACCCCTTGGGGTTAAAGAAAGAAAATACTTTAAATTGGCTCAAAATGTGTTGCCCAATAGATATACTAACGTTCATAAAATGGAGGAACAGGGGGGGGGGGGGGGGAGGGGATTGGGGGGGTGGTGTGGAGAACTAACTACTTTGATCGTAGACATTTGAAAACTGACCTAAAGGAGCTGTACATGCCATATGACAAGTCAAAGATCAAACCAGGATCCCTGTATATCAGAGGAAAGTATGGAAATTTTGACCATGTTCAACTTGGAAATAATCAATTGTAAATTTGTAATCCATCAATCTCAATTGCAAATTCTTCACTGCCTGAGAAAGTGTGATCAAGAATTCCTCATCAGTAATGGAATAGACTTCATACGCACTAGAAGACTTATAGGCAACCAAAAAAGAAAAGAAAAGAAAAGAAAAAAGAAAAAAAAAAAAAACACTTACATGAAGGCCTAACTAAACCATGAAGAAAGAACCAATAGTAGTTTGCCCAAGAACCCTGGAACTTCGATCAAGGCCATGGGAAGCCACCTGCCATGTAAGTTTACAGATCACCAAATGTGGGACAACAATAAACCGCAAGTACAAAACTTTCAAAGTAAGATTATGTGCTATGGTCCTAAGGCGAATATTTTCATTCGAAACTGGAAAATCAAAATTCCCACAAGATTTTAAAAATGGTTGTTTTGCGACCAAGTGCTAAATCATTTTATGTGATTAAGAAAATGTAACACACATGTAAGAAACGATAAAGCTTCCTTCATTACCATATATGTTAAAGCAGCATAGCGTTCTTCATTCAAGTATAAAGGCTTCCCTCTATGCATCTCGATGTCCTGCAATCAGAAAAATTCAACAGATATAGTACAACAAAGAGTTTGGTGATAGCCAGGAGAGAACGAATTACGACATTATATTGTTGTTTCATGGTTTACCATTAGTAGAAAATCCTATTTACCTCTTCACCAAAAGCATCCAAGTAGGGTGATGGCCATGGAGCCTGGCGAGCTGACCGCTGTAGTAGAATTGTTGTCCTCTGTCATAAATATTAAAAAAATTAGTCAATTCCCACATCAGAAAACCTAAAGTCGAAGTATGCTCTCAATAAACAAGACATTAAAAGAATAAAACAAACGCTTCCTGTGAACAAGCTTGAGTACATACCTTTATCAACAGAAATATTCCAGTACCAGCACCGCAGGCCACAGCATGAGTCTGGCATCCACTTTCCCTAAGGACGCCAATAACGAAATGTCAACATGTCATGGATTGGGATAATGATCACGTGCATAAAATGCATGCAGCAGATGGTTAAACATTTGTGGAAGGAAAAATAGAAAAGAAAGAGGGATAGAACTTAAACCTGCAACAAGACTTCCAGTTTGGAGAGCATAATCTACCACAAAGCAGGCATAAAGCAGGCTCCTCAAGAATAGAGTTGCACTCAGGACAAGACTGTTTTATGCACCTGCGAGAACATATTTATATGCATGAGTAACAAATTAATGATAATTTCTTGCAAGTAAATTCAAAGGCAACAAAAAATAACCTCTGCAATAGATCCTGGTATACTCGCGGCAAATGCATCAACTGAAATGGTACTACAGGGCTGCAGAGCATATTTTTTCGAAATCTTTGGACTTCAAACTCCTTGCAAAAGTGTTGGAACCATTTTGATGAAAGGGAGCGAAGCAGTTCATCTTTGAGAATTATATCCACTGGCGGTATCTTGAACATGCTCTCCAGCCTTTCAATTTCATTAAGCTCCATCTTTCCACTGTCAGTGCTATCCATCAAGTCACATATTGATTGAGTTCTATCCAACACATTATCCCTATCATAGAATGGTGCTTGAGCAGAGGAGGTCAGTAGTTTCCAAAGCAATGCACACCTCCGCAAATAAGGGAAAGTCGATCTCCGGATTACATTCTTAATATCACCAGAAGGGCCAATATCGTTTGAAACAAAATATTGCTGAGAACCTCTAGATTCTTTCACGAGTTTCAATATGTCAGTAGTCAAGCAATCATGACAACCAAATTCACTTGTGTTGTCCCCATGTTTCCCACAGTAGGCGACTATAACCTGCAATAAAATAGTGGATTAGGACGCCAGACTCAAACAATCATCAATATCAACAATGGCAATAAGTGCGCGTACCTGAATTACATTGACGGCAAAGAAGACATGTATGAGATGTAATAGGGAGTCTTCACATGATAAAAATGGATATGGAAGACAAAAGACAACCCACATCAAGGATGAAAATGGATCACGAGCAAGGATAGGATCAGAAGCTCGATTCCAGAATTGAATATCAGGATATGATACATCCTTCTCAATGTTATTCAGGATACGCAGCCAATTACCTAAAAAGAAGAGTATTGAGAGATCAACAACTGCACTGGTAGACTTTCAAATCAACTTTAAAATTACTTTAAAAAATGAAGAATAATTAATAACAACAACAGCAATTTGTGCTCATTTCTGGAGGAAATCTCTTCCTCCATTATGCCTGTACATTTTTCTTTGACACTTACCAAGAGAATCTTGTTTCTGTTCAAAAATTAATTAAAAAAAACAAATTCTCTTGAGTTAAATAAGTTCTTATTTCAAGCCAAAAACACAAATAAATAGATAAATAAAGAGTTCTCCGTATATATACGAAGATACCATAACACAGCTAGTTTTTAATGCAAGTTGTAATCAAAACCTTCAGCTAAGGGCACATTAGCTTAGGCATTTCTAAACTATTCCTTAAGTACCCTATAACAAAAAGAAGCTGAATGGTAGGATCCCAACAGTTTCGAGGCTTCGACACTTTTGTGGGAATTTGTAAAGTGAGACAGAGCTTTAGCCCCTCCAAATACTGTTAAGGTGATGATGCTAATCATTTCAAGCACTTCGATTAATATAAGGAGTCGCAAAAGGAGGGGTGAGTGTTATGTTACCAGTTGACCTGGAATTTCTGGCTTAGCTTAAAAGAAAAATGCCTTGAAATATACGAGGCCGGAATCTTTTCTTCGCCATCCAGTTGACCACAATACATAAGGTATATTCTTTTCATCGTTACGTGATAGTGCTCAAGAGTATATACAAATTTCTCAGAGCAGTATTTGTTACATCTTTTCAGTTGGAAAAATATCTTGAATTAGTTGGTAACACTGGCAGAACATTTCTTACAAACCACATCCAGAGGCACACAATGGATGAGTAATGACTGATGAGTGGGAACAGTTTAATAAAACCCAACAATCAAGACTTGAAAAAAGCAATGACACTAATCAAACATTTAAGGTCATTCTACTGAATAAAGTACCTGGTCTACATGCGTTGCTATCATGATCCATTAAACCTGGGAAGCAAATGGAGTCTGTAAAGCTTCGAATACCTCCAAATCTCTGAAGCACAAGAACAGAATTCTTACTACGCATGCTTTGTACAATTTTTAGCAACAAGGACAATGTGAATCCACTCGAGGACTCAAGTTCCTTGTACATAGCATCAAGGCTATATGTTGGAGTCATGTGTGTTCTTCCGCAGCGGGCAGCAATTTCCATTGATTGGAGGGAATACTTGAGCACGTCCCACATAAGCAATGGGGGGCTCACCCTTGAAGAACCTAAGACCTCATCGTGCCTACTTGAAAAATACATTTTAGAGAGCACACGAGATACAGGTTGCAGATTTGAGCCTATTGTCCTTTGATAATTCTGATGGGGGAAACATTTATCAAGGGTTTCAACGCTACAAGCTGTATCGGCTGCAGACAGTAAAAGAGCCAAGCCTTGCTGAAGATGAAGCAAATTAATTTCCTCACTTGATTTGTGCAAAGGACGAGGAGCATGTGGTGAATCAGCACTTAAGTTATTGGGCTGCTTTAAAACCTTATGGGATTCACCAGGTAATGCCGGCAGAATGGAATTTGCAAGCCTACGACATACTGGACAAAGGAATTCCCCCTAAAAAGGAAAAAAAATACACACATATATTTATACATGTATATGATATATATAGAATGAAACACCCTTTTTTTTTTTGGAGGATGTAACACCTTTCAATTTAAGAGAAAATCTGGAATAAATAAATAGACAAATACCTGATCTGGATCTACAATATGCCCACCTTCAAAAACAATTCTTCTAACAAATCTGCGAGAACATATAAAGAACAATCATTGGCTAACAAGAAATTAAATTACTCCGAAACAGCACAGATTTCATAAATTATGCACTATTTCAAATATTTTGGTTATGGCCGCATACCCATACTAGCATCAAAGTAATGATAGTAAAACCCAAAAAAAGGGTAAAAATATAGATAGAACAAATATATTCCAAGTTTATGTAGGGCATAAGCGAGCTTCAACACATAACTCCTTTTTTTTTTTTGTGATAAATACAAATAGCCAGAAGGCAGTAGTAATCCTGATTCCCAATAGTTCAATATAAAGAGAGTTTAACTCCAACATTTATTCTGCATCTTCCAAATAATAAACCTAGGTGGAAAAAAATCAACCAGAACAATCTTGAGATTGGCAGAAATTTACTTTCTATGAGTAATGTAGATACTTGAACCTATCACTCAGAAGTCAAAAGATCAGTTGGGTTGTAAAGTAATAGTTAAAAAAGAAGTCAAAATGTCAGTCCACTACTCCGGTTATGAAAAAAAGAGCAGGAGTTGTACCATTTATAAGCTAACAAGCTGTGAGAATCCCATCTAAGGCCTTAACTTTGGCCAACCAATTATTGAGAAAGATAGTAATAATTAAAACTAACGCCTTATGTTTGGTTAATCAATTACAGAGAGAATTTTGTCCCCACCTATATATAGTGAGAATGCATTAAACATAGGGCAGCATCTTTCTCTGTTGAAACTGGAATAAGTCTAAAGAAAAACATATCCAATACAAAACAAAACACCTCTAGATATACTTTCACAGGATTTTCCAAATATCCCTTCAGGAGTGTTGTGGTTAAGATTGATTCAAAAAGTACTTGATTTGTTTCTCATGTCTATTATGTAATATCAGTGTAAGAAACTAGATTTCTCTCCTTATGGATTTACCTTTCTTTTAGGGAATGTAAATATCGATCAAGGCATCCTTGATGTACAGCATGTCCACAAGAAGAAAGAAAAATTCCATCACAATCTGATGGGCCAAACCCATCATATGCTGGAAGCTGCATGCCCTCTTTTGCCCCCTTATTTGTACGGGAAGTGTTGGAAGCTGATGGAGCTTCTTCCAATTCTCTCCAAAAAGACGCTACATATTTTCCAAGCAACAAAGATTCGGTGAGTTTTCTTCTCGCTAAACTCTCCTCAGCTCTTGTAAGATTGACATCTTCCCCAAAACTGGAAGACACTATATTCTCTTGCATTTCTCTTTGAATAGAAAGATACATATCCTCTTCTGATGTCTCAAACCGATGAAGAGTCCTATCCTCCAAATTTGCCATGCCTGGCACTTGGATTCCCAAATCAGGTAACCGACTCTTGAGAAATTCCACAAAGTTTCCCATTTCAGCAGGCTGGCTGTGATAGGAAAATTCTGTCACTGCCTTCTGAACGAACCGTGCTAACTCTGAAGAAGACATTGATCCAAAATCACCTGATGATGTGCCCTCTCCAGATTGATCAGTGATTTTGTTTGTGATTGCCAAGACATGCTCCTTATCGGATTGATGAGGATGTTCCCAAGAAGGGGAAACTCTGTCAACAAAACTCAGAAGCCTAGATTTCTGGAGAAGAATTAAGAATGATACTGGGCTTTGAGAATTTGCATCATGACAAAGTGAGCAAACAATTTGTGTGGACTCTTCCGGTTCACTTTCAACATCAGGGTTACTAATTTCTTGTTCAGATTTTGAACCATCATCCATGGTGGAGTCAATGCTAGCCAAAAATTTAGCTTGCTCAGCTCTCATTTTTTCTAATATTGCGGCCTGTCTCTCTCTTGCTTTTGCCTTGCGCTTCTCACTATCAGAAGCCGCCTTCAAGCTATTTATATTGGCATTTGGAAAAGCTTGCGGAAGGTGGCTAACCACTCCAGGTGCAAGTTGTAATAGTTTTGCCATGCATCCAGAATCAATTTCAGCGAACTTCTTCAACAATCTTTCAATTAAAGAAGAAAGATTGCAACTTCCTGTGTCCAAGAAGTTCTCTGGATTTTCTTTCTTATGCATTCTCATCAATAAAACGAGAAGTGACAACAAACTTTGTGCGCCAGCACCATAATTTAATCCCTCATTAATTTCTTCACCAGCAAAAGCTAGCATGGGAATTGATTCTCCACCATAACAGGACAGATCATTAGATTCCTTATGTTGAACACATACGTCCAATGACAATGAAAGTAAGTGCAATGAAGTTAAAAGAACACTATCCGGAGCACGTGATTCAGTCGTTCTGTCAGAAAAAACAGCATAGAACAGAACAGCACGAACAATTTGAAGGACTGCTTTGCAAGTAGCTACTCTAGCTATCCCCTTGAGAGGAGGGTAAACCTTACTCCACCTGGGCAACTGAGCAGTCAATGCCGAAGCACCACGAAACCGTAGATATCGTTCTTCTGCTACTTGTAGATCCCTAGAATTCCAACGAGGATGATACAAATCTAGATCATCCCAAAACATCCATCGTAGGGAATAGGTCCCCTGATTGAAGCCAGAAGGATTAGAATACACAGCAATTACATCCAAAATTTCCTGCAGCTGCTCAAACTTGGAGAGATCACGAGGCAGAGATTTCACCAATTGACTATGAGTGAAATCACCAATTGCTAACTTGTAAACCAACTCTCGTTTCAAACTTTCAGCTTTAGTTAGCCCACAAAATCGCCTCTCTTTGACAATGTGTATGATAAGAATGAGCATTTCTTGCACTAATACAGATTCATACTCACTGGAGCGTTCAGGATTCAGAGAGAGGTAGTTCAACAGACCAAAGCGTTCTAGAATTCTATGAATGTAAGGATCAGCTGGTGCCATTGCAGCACAACACTGCAACAAAAAAAGATCGAACTCCAAACCTTGTTCAGACCTGCAGTAGCGAAAACAAGAGAAAGAGCATTGAGTACCATCATTACTTGATTTGGCCTCTCTAATACGTGAGTGTGAGTACATTTGCATGTGCACTTTCTTAAACGTAAACAATTATCTTAAATGTACTTACCAACGTACAGAACGATACCACTCGCAAGATAACAAAGCAGCATCTCCATTCTTCCGCCACATTCCAGCATGAACCTCAGCACAAAATACCCTAATCCTCAGAGGATGCTCCATGGCAAAAGCAGAAAACCCATATGGATGGCAGCCATTGAGAATTTGTCCAAAGAAATCAGTGTAGATAGCTGATGTCATCAATGAAGAACTAGCGGTAGCAAGATTTGGTACTACAGAGTCACCAAAACATCTTCTCAATGCTTTCTGTAGAAGCAAGGACAGAAAACGGTGTAACGGAATGTGAACTGAAATATCCTGCGAACTAACATCATAAACTATGTCTGGCCAATCCGATAGGCTCAAAACACGTAGAGCATCCAAGTCCATGGAACCATCTCCTTCGACTGCACTATCATCAAAGCTTGCAGATGCATAGGCATTAACTGAATCGCTTTCACCAATTACCATTGATTTATTCTCCAGCCCCGAACCTTTACAATTCTGCAACTTAACAATGAAGCGGGAACCACTATGTACATGTGAAGAACATTGCCCACCTTGATCTTCACTTAAACCAGCCAGTCTACCAAGTATGGATCTTCCTTTTCTAATCCTGATCAATGTTTTCTTAAATGCTGAAAAATTGCTATTAGAGACATTACTTGTGCTCGGAGACCACCCACCAAGTAAAGCCCCAGATGTATTATCAACAGCCAACCAATTCTCAATCGCCCTCAAGCACTCGTGAATTAAGCATGTCACAGATGGGGGAATAAAAGCATTGGAAATGGAATCTAATTTACCATCAACATTTGGCACTGACACAGACGAAGAATTTCTTACATTTGGACTGCATGCAGAACTTTCTTGGGAGAGTCGTCCTACCTTTGAATGTCTTAGGCTATCTCCATCATCTGTTTCTTGCTCATATGTTTTGAAAACGATCTCGTCGTCTGTCTCTTCACTAGCAACAGAAAATGCCCCATCGACCAAAAGAGTGTGTATGTTGGCAATAGAATGACCCAACATAAATGGTAAATGCATATTCTCATTTTCTTCTTCAATATGGAGCCCCGTTTCTCTCTTTTGAGGGTTCATCCCTTGCACATAAGTCAAGAGTTTCATCCAAGTTCTTGTGATATCTTGCTGATCTTTGGTTACATAATTCGGGACTCCAGTATGACTCATAACAAATCGAATATCTTCAACAACACGAAGGGTGATCTCATACAAATTCCCCCACTTTGTAACCTGCCAGGGGAAATCATTTAATAATAAGAAAAGAGAGAAGAAAATTGCAGGTGAATCAGAAACAACAAGAAACACATTCCACAACTTGCAAGACAAAAGAAAAGGTGCTTAAAGAATTTCCGTAAGAGAATAACAAAGGAAGCAAAGAGACTTTAGTTTGAAAAACCAAAAGGCAATAGTGTAAATACGTCATCTACATTTCATCATTTGATGCTACTAAACACTAAATATACATATGCAAAAAGAATTAAAACTGGGTTTTATTTTTTATTTTTTATTTTTTTTTTGTTTTTGGCTACTGAGGTTTAAAGAGCTTTTAACAGGGATATGAAGTAATATTATGAGCTTAAGGAATATGAGGAATTATTAACAGCATACTGGCAGCTCCAACTCCTTTAAGTCATTACTTTGTTACTAGACAGGTGAGTTTTTTTTTTTAAAAATTAAATTTAAATTATTATTTTCTTCTTTTACTAACATAATATTTCAGATACAACACAGATTATGGAAAAGAGAGCAAAAAGAACATGAAACGACCCACTGAATTCAATTTGCGAGATGAGGACTACATCCATTATATTTTGCATTAACAGTCGAATTGTGGAACCCAAGATATATTGGAGGAGTGCAATTAGTTGATCGAATACAATAATAAAAAGCTCCTTGGTTTTCTTGCATATCACTAACGACATTATTATCATTTTTTCGGTAAAACTATTCAAGGAACAAAGTAATCAACCAAAATAACAATAATGATCCATATATGGTGATAGGGATCAAAATACTAGATTATGCACTTACGTTAAGTGTAAGTAGAAGGTGTAGATTTTTTTTTTTTTAACGAAAAACAAAACTTCTGTTGATGTGAATAGGAGAGAGAAGATTGCATCAGGAACCAGGGAGACCACCTAAGAAATATAACGAGCACAGTATTGTTAACCTAATTCAAGGAACTGCTTCAACACCTAATACATAGAATTAAGTTTATTGTTGTATGTATTTTTATTCTTATCACCAGTTCGGTTAAGTTTTTCTTATTGTTATCTCATTAGTTTCCATGACTTAGATTTTTAATTGCCCTTTCCTGGAGATGGTAATTATAGAATGATAATCACTCTGGCCAGAGGCTAAACATCTGCAACAGCCATTTTAATTTAGCTAATAGAAAAACCAAGTACCCAAAAAACCCTAAAGAAGTACGATAAAGCTTTGCTTTAGAAGAAGGACTAACCAATACAAAAACTGTGCTTTAAACACACTGAACGATGCATATAGCATGTCATCAGATCGAAGTATATCTACAAACTATGAACAGCTAGCACTAGTCATAAACTTCAACATGGTAGCACAATAAACAATGTATGTGCAAAGGTATGTATGATGTTGGCAGTCAAGAAAGTTAAAAAAAAATAAATAAATAAATAAATAAATAAATAAATTGTTAATGCATCACCTGTAGACGACCATCTTCACTAGTACAAGAAAAGAAAATGTCTCCCAAGCATCCCAACAGCATAGACAGTAGGTTCATCTCCTTCACAAGGCGGGGGGTTAGAGTTGGGACAGTGAAGATTTGCACGGAGAATATGGAAAGCAATGAATACTTTTTCATAGACCCGTCGTTGCTCTCTTTTACAATTTCACTTACAACAGTTGGGTAATAACTAAGAAATACTTTAGAAAACTCGTACTTGAAAGTAGGTTCTCCCAACAACTTTAAAAGCAACTCGTGGAGCTTTTTCACAACAACCTCGTTTAGGAACCATTCTCCTCTAACCAGAATCTCCAGTAAGCCGAATGATGAGGAAACCCTCTTTGAAATAAAACTAAGCAAACTCTCACTCTGCTTACAAAACTCCAAAAGTAACTCAACAATCACAAAGGTAAGCTCGACTGCACTCTTCTTACACTCTGTAGCATGATCACTTGCCCTAGTGGTTTCCTGACAGTTGGTTTCCGCAAGCAATAGCTTGTTGCTCCAGCAAATAAAAAGAGCATCAAGAACGGGCCCTACACAATCAGCAAACTCCGCCGGAAGTGGCTGTATCAGTTCTGCACCTTTATGCTTTGAGCAAAAGCCTTCTTTTTTCCACGCCGTCACATCCCCACAGTCACAACAACCGCCACTTGTATAGATAACCGAGTAATCGTGGTCCTTGTGGTTCCCATTCTGAAAACAAGGGACGCAAATTGCACATGTTGGATCGTGCTCGCACGTCTTGCACCTATACGCGATATCATTCTGCCCCCAAACAGCCCCGCATACACCGCGCTGCCCAACACTCAACCTGGAAAGCTTCCTCAAGGTAGAGACTGGTTCACCCTCAAACATCAGCCACTGCAACCATGACATACTCTCACGGAACCGATTTTTCATAGTCGGTCCCGATGACTGTCTTCGAGACCCTGGCCTAGCTTCACCGAGAAATTCTGCCACCTCCTCATCACCAGGTAAGATAGCCGATACCAACTCCGGTATGCGAGCTTTATTATCCTTAACAAACACAACCAAACCATGCTGGTACTGATCAAGTAATTCGTCAGGGACTCCTACTAGTGCAAGCCTCTGGTGGATTAAAAAGAAAGATGTGAAAACAGAGACCCACATTTTCATTTCCATTACAATATATATATATATATATATATATTTTATATAGAAATTTACATTCGCTACCTAAACATATAATCGCATGAATACAATTTTTCTCCCCTTAAAAAAAAATCAAAATATACAATAGTTACTATTTATAATCAAACTTAGAACAAGCAAAAATCAACCCATTTTTCAACTCAATTTCTCAATTTTACAGATTGAACAACCACGAAATACAGAAATTAACACACAGAAAATCCGCACAACAGCAATAGCAAAGCGAATTGAGCAACCCAAATCGACAATCGGCAAAATAGCTGAAAGATTCAAAAGAGAAAAAAAATCAGAAGTGCGGCGTACCCGGACGATTCGATCACGAGGCTTGAGAGAAGCAGGAGCAGATTCAGGAGGCGAATCAATATCCATACCGTCGGAACCACCAGTGCACCAGAATCGCACCAGCAAATCCGCGCAACAGAAGCACCGACTCAAGCCAGAGCCCTCGCTCCCCAGGTTTGCTCCACAAAAAGGCTAAATTTTCTCTCTTTAGAAAAAAAGAAAAAAAAAAAAGGAAGAAACCAAACCCTATCGCTTCTCTCCAGAGGCGATTGGAGCTCCTCCTTGTGCGTGCCCTAGCCGGCGGAATTTAATTGGCATTCCTTTTCTCTCTCTCTCTCTCTCTCTCTAGAAGAAAAAATCAAAGACGGCTCACCAAGTTAGAGAAATCTCGGGAAACAAACAGAAAGAGAGAGAGAAACTCGTTAATAATTGTTCGTATAAATAAATTATTTAAATATTAAATGAGATGCTTTGCGTTTTTTTTTTTTTTTAATTTTATTATTATGCTTTGCGTTTGTTGTGCTGTGAGTCTAGCTTATCTGATTTTTTAATTTTTGGGGTAATCATTTCCATTTTTATTTCTGTTTTTTTTTTTTTTTATAAGAAAATTTTTATTTCTGTGTTACAGTCACACTTTGATCGTTTTCGTTTTCTCATAAAAAAAAAAAGTTGAATTTTGTGCGTCGCTTAATTAGAGAGACTGAGAGAGTCGGTGAGTGGGTTTGTACCATGTCTTTGTGGACCTAAGAGCTGGACGAATGACATCAGCCAGGCCCAACTTCGCATGAAATTGGCCTTCCCATGCCCGACGTCGAGATAAGGGAAAGGGTTGTATGCAAAAATTTTATAAATTTGACACTGTTTATATCTAAAATTTAATAATTTTATTATTTTATAATACTATAATTATTAATTTTAATATTAGAGTGGATAAAATTATAAGGTGGTACTCAAAATATGGCTCTCCGCATAATTTTATTTATTGGGGAAAAGTTTATAAATAACATAAATTTAAATATCATTGCATTAATATAACACAAAAAATTAATATTAGACCAATACGATAAAATTAAACTAAAATTTATGTCACACTAATTAAGAGGGGGAATTTGAGTCATGTTAATCAATGAATGGAAAAAAACTGTGATTATTTGGAAATTTTTTTCTTGAGAGGGAGGAACAGGGGATAATCACGTAAGGGAGAATGAAGTTTAAAGTAAATAAAAGGTCTTTAAAAAGGAAATTACAACAAATAATTATTTTTTAAAACATCCTTAAAGTAAAAATGTAACGTCTTATGCTTCACTTTAGTATGATGTTATCTGCTCTAAGTCTCGTACCATCACGATTTTGCTCTTGGACTTATCCCAAAAGACCTTATACCATTATGAGATGATCTTTTTACTAATAAAGAATCACATATATCTATTTCCAAGTAATATGGTACTGCACAGCTTACTCCTTTCTTCTAAGGATTGATGATTGTCACAATCACCCCTCCTTCTGAAGTCTAACATCCTCGTTGGCTACATTTCTGGTTGGGTGTTGGCTTTGATACCATTTGTAACAACCCATGCCTCTCTTTGGTATGATACTCTCCACTCTAGGTCTCGTGCTCTCACAGTTTTACTCTTAAGCTCATCTCAAAAGATCTCATACCATTAGAAGATAGTCTCTTTATTTATAAACTATCACATATATCTATTCACAAGCGATGTGGGATTATATAGCTTATATTTTCCTTCTAGGGACTAATACTGTCATAAAAATAGTATATTTTAAAATTCTCGCTCGCTCTCTCTCTCTCTCGATGTCGGCATTGGCGGCGGTTGTCCTGCATCAGAGCTCATGGCTGTCGTTCACAGTTCGCCGTTCTTTGTCCACATTCACATGGAAAACTAGTTATGAGGTCATCGTGATCTCGCCCTCTGGACTATGTACAATATTTTACTTTCTCAAAAGAAGTAGATGGATGGGGGTCTTTAACTTGTTTTGTATATTTTAAGGGCATAATGAATAGTTTTGATAATACAGTGGGCAAAATGCAATAGGGTACATAGTTTAAGGGCATTCTTCAAATTAATCCTAATAAATTAATATGATAAATTATGGTATTAATTTGCTAAATCTATGACTATATATAAGAAGTGGTGATGTCGGAAATGACAAAAACATTTTTCCAACTTGCTTGCTTTTTTTATTTTTTTTTTATTTTTTTTAATCTCTTGTTTGTATATTTGTCTATAGTCAATAATATCTATTAACTTATATAGAAAGGATAATGACTTTTGCACTTCACCATTTAGTTGAAGCAATCTAATGGTTTAAATTTACACTCTTTTTATTTAATTTTAATCTAATGGTTTACTTTTACACACATGCCTTTGTTTTCCTCTCCCACCTCACACTCCTTTTGCACCTCAAACCAATTAGTTTTTGTTTTTTATTTTGTACTAGTTTAACACGCACTATGCGTGATATAGTGATTTTATCAATATTTATTATTAGACATTTTGTTGGTTTTTGAGTACTTTTATTAGCGTTTTTATTATGTTCATGTTGTTTTTGAAGGTAAAATGCAAGAATGAGCAAAAAGGCACCAAAAAAAGAAATCAAAGAAGCATGAAGCGGGCTGCAGCATCCCAAACATCTGCTGTAACGTGCACTTAAACTCCCAGGCCAGAAAGCCCGATTCTACAGGCTACAGCGCACAAACGTCCACTACAGCCCAACCCTACCCTGTTTCAAGCGTGCTACATGTGACGCCCCGACTTCCCAAGCCGGGCTCGTCACCTACTTACTTGACTTAAACTTGCGGAAAATTTGGGGAATTTTTTTTTTTTAAACTTTATTTTAAAACTTCCAACTTGAGCTTCATACTCAAACTCATACTTACTTATAGGTACTTACTCGAGTACCGAACTTTCAAACCCTTCTTGAAGGCCATCA
>JAFMPE010003665.1:0-16524 GCA_024759925.1 Ficus religiosa | reverse complement strand
TTTTGTCGCCATTAAAAATAAATATTTATCACATCATCCCTACTAAAATTAATTTATATGTTAATAATTTTTACTGCTTTGCCCTACTAAAACAAAAAATTTTCATACAAACCTATTAAAATTAAGAATTCTTATATAGTCGCTATTAAAATTTGTTTTATTTTGAAAAAAAAAAATTTATGTACACCTTCACTGAAATATGTTTCTAACTCTGCCCCTGATTAGTGGGTTTTGGTTAAACTTGAAAATTCACTCATTGAATTTAAAAAAAAAAAAAAAAAAAAAAAAAAAAAGGCTTCCAATAGGCAAAATTGACAAGAAGCACCATCAAATACTGAAAAGGGAATAAATGTTTTTTTTTTCACTGTAGCACTCTATGGGATTTTAAGTCTAGCCTATGGAAGGATATAGTCTAAAGTTATAACTGTAGTACACTAGGGTCGCCGTTTAGATTACGTTTTTCGTGAGAACTTCAAATTATTTAGATTGTTTTAGATTAATTATTTCGAGAAAATAGTGTATTTTTTTACCTTAGCCAAATAACGAGACTGATTTTCAACTAAAATTCTGTCATTAAAAAAAAAAATGGTATTCTTCCATTTTATGGTGACGGAGAAATAGTTGGAAACCCAATAAAAAAATAAAAGAAAAAAAGAAATAGTTAGAAACCTATCCTCTTGCCTTGGATGTTCCAAAGTTTACCTTCTTGTCAAATTATCCAAAAGCTCGTGTTCTTCTATCCTTACTGGCATATTGGCCCAAAACGTACCCACTCCAATGTCATGTTTGCCACAAGTGAAAAGTTGTTTAAAAGAAGAAGAAGAAGAAGAATGTTGTGTTTGCCCAGAAAAAGAAGAAGAAGAATAGCATTAGACTAACATGATACAAAATTAATACGAGAAAAAAAATTAATATTAGACTAACATATCACAAAATTAAACTAAAATTAATTAAAATTTGTATCATATTGGTCAATAATGAAGAATTTATGTCATGTTGATCAATAGATTAAAAAAAATAGTGATTTAAGTAATTTTCTCAAAAAAAAAAAAAAACGTAAAAACGATTCTAGGATGAAAATTAATAATTTGAGGTATTTGGCAGGATATAGGAATTTGGATGTAAAAGAAAAGTGGTTGGAAGAATTAGAAAGTGAATCCTACTAAAACATATCTTCCCAAATGTGGAAGAATTTTCTTAAGGAAAATTTTGACAGCAATATAAAAAAGTGAAATTACATATGATTAATAATGTTAGAGTAAAACGATAATTGAATTAATATATAATAACCTTTTAAACTTCTTGTTTTCACTTGTAAAGCCAAATAAGAGAAAGTAAAATCACTTTCTTTCCACTTCTTTTATGAAATCAACTAATAAGAAAATCAAAGTCTTTTTTTTTTTAATTTAATTTTCTTTCTATCATAGTTTTTCTTTGCATCTAAATCCTTGAGAATACATAACATCTATACAATTTTTTTATCCACATATCACTCCATATTTAGGATTGGTTGAGAGATTCATACGAAGAAATAATACCAATGACTTGGAGTTAGGAAGAGAATGGTCTTTGAAAATGGTCCTCCACCCATAAACTTGTATGACTAGTACTCTACTTCCGAAACAATATCCAATATGCTACTTTTACACTTTCTGTGATAGATATAGCATCGTATTGATATGGACAACTACATTAACAGGTACATAGATATGGTCTTACAGTCAATTTGACAGAGCTTCTTAAAAATTGTTTAATTTTGGCTTCTGGGCTCAAAAGCTGCTTGTTGAAATATTTTATTGATATATTAAAAGAGCTTCTAGTCTTCATAGAAGCTTCATGTTAAAGCTAAAAAATATAACTTCTAGAAAAAGTACATCTGAATAGACTTTAAAACTTATATCCTTGTTTAAGATAGATGTATAAACTTCATTTTGACAATTTTATTATTTAATAAAAAATTTTAAAATAATTTTTTACTATAAAAACTATTTTAAAAATATAATTTCCAGACACTTAGCCTCTGTTTGGCAAAACGGTTTGAGTTAAGATTTTTAAATTGAGTTGAAGATAAGTTAAGTTGAGAGTTAGAATTGTGCATTTGGTAAAAAGTTTGAGTTGAAAATTTTAACTTGAGTTTGGAGTTTGGATGTAAAAAGTTTAACTTGAGTTGAATATTTGGATGTAAAAAGTTTGAGTTAAAAAGTTTAACTTGATAAAAGGTGTGTTTGTAACTTAGGTTCCAAGTTACAATTTTCATCTCAATTTTTGTCTTTTTCTTAAATATACATGTCATTATAGGTTGTGAATGGAAAAATAGAAAAAACAAAATAAACTAAAATAAAATTTGAACGTCAACATCATACCTAGCTTAAAGTTTTTACAATATTTTTTACATCGCCATAACATATAACAAGAATAATGTCAACTGCTAACTAAATATATAAATATAACACTGGATTTATTTTCAAGTGGATTTATACCATGGAAATCGTTGATATCTGTCGCACATTTCATCGGCTAAAACTTCTCTCCTCTGATTCATTGTGCCACTCATCGATGCATCTTGCTAACTTCCAATACTTGGACCTGCATCATCGGCCCTGTCGGGCAGCTCGACATCCGTCTTAACATCAACTTGTCCACCTACAACCACACCATCTGTCAAATACTCTTCAAGAATAGGATCCCCAACCTGTACCATCCTTATGAAATTATGAACGATTGCACAAGCCACTGGAATCATGACTTGTTTTTCCATATGATAATTGTTGATGCCTTTCAGTATTTTAAATTTGGCCTTCCATACACCAAAAGTCCGCTCAATGTAATTCCACAGAGATGAGTGCGTGTAATTAAATACTTCCCTCCAGGTGCCTAGTCCACCGCGACGTTGCCAATATTCGGGTAAATGATACGTCTCCCGTCGAAATAGACTAATGAAACCATCTTTATTCGCATATCCAGAATCGGCCAAGTAAAATTTTCCTACAAAGGGTGTATCGCATTATCAAGACCAATCCAATATTTTGTAATTAGGGTTTATTTATAAATAGTCATATCATGTGACAGATGATCTTATTAGGTGGCGGTGTTGGGAAATCATGAAATGCTATTGCCTTTTCCAACATTCTAGCATCATGACAAGATCCCTCATAGCCGGCCAACATATATGTAAATTTCATATCGAATGAATAGGTGGCTAGTACATTATGCGAGTGTACACATTTTCGATTAATCCAAGCTTTTGAATTTTCCTCCCATGGCACACATGGTATGTGTGTTTAATCTATAGCACCAATACAATCCTACATGAAGAAGTAAAATGTTGATTATGGCTACCAGCGTTAATAACACGTGTTGAATCAAAAATTTTGGACTTGGAATTTTTTTATAATTCATAAATACGATCATGTGATGTGATGATATCGATAACGTATATCAAACCATGGCCTATATTTGTAGGAATGCTCCGTAATGAAAGGTTGAACCTCTGTGTAGTCGGGCGGTCTGATGAATTCATCTTTTAGAACACAAATAGCCGTTAACACTTTAAAGAACCAACGTGAAGTTGTCTCTCTAGAATGCTGGAACAAATAAGACATGTGTCTGTTCGTTGCGCCTTGTGCACAAATCGATTAAAAAAAATGAACAGCTGCTCGTGGACATTTATGTAACGTGTAGGCCTCAATAATTCTACCTAACACGTCACTTAGTGCTTTGAATGTATCTGATTTCACACTTATCAAATCTTGGATGATTTCTTCATGTCCATTTATTATCTCTTCCACCTGCATGCTACCAGTTAGTCTTAAATTATGCATTGGTTTTGGAGCTCTTCGTCTGTTACACCTACTAGCAGCCACGGCAACGACTGCCATTGCAAGCAAACCGTCATCGTCGCTTAGCTCGTTTTCTGACGATTGGTCTTCCTCTTCATGGTCGGATGCGGAACTAAACTCGTTCATGTTGAGCATGACGTGATTCGAGCGAAATTTGGTTGTTTACCTGTTATAGATCAATTGTTCCCAAAACAAGTTTAATTAGTCCCAATACCATTATACTCTGCTCATCACCTATCATTTCGAAGTCGGTATATAATTATTTAATTCTCCACAAACGGTACAAAACATAACGTTACATAAATAGGAAATAACTGATTTAATGTTAGGTTAAATCGCGTAACCAACAATTTAGCCAAATGTTGAAAAATAAACGAACTAAATAAATCTCCCAGAATCCAATAAAAATAATAGTCTCAATGTTATCGCTAAAGGAAAAGAACATTAAAAAAAATTGGGTTGAACATGAAACTCAATTTGCCGGTGGCAACTGGGACTTGATGACGGAGGCAATAATGCCTCGCCGATCGTTATCGGAAAGCTGATAGAAGGTATGCTGCAGGCGTAGATGAGCATCAAAGTAGTGCCACATAATCGTCCACTGATATTGTGGAATACCCATCTCATTCATAATGTTCATGCACATCAGCAAGTGTCCGGTTGACTTGATGGGTCGTTACTGGCGTCCGATTGCAATCGACTACGGAAATGACTGACTATTTCCTGCATTGCTGAGTAAGTCACCTCGCCTGTTGCATCTCTTTGCTTTCTCTTACCAGAACTGCCCCTAGACCATTACGGTCCAGCATCGTCACCCGCTCTTCTCGTGTTGGCTTGCCACCCACCATTGGTCGGAGTAATTTCCTCCTCTAAAATCGGCTGGGTTCTAGAGTTGTCAATAGAAAATTCACAGTCGACGGATGGAGTACTGCCACCTCCCATCGTAACTGACCCAAACCCTGAGGCATTTGCTACATGATTTTTTTTTTTAAAACATTGTAATACAAATCTTTGTTGTAAAGCCCCTCGTGACGAAGATGGTTGCACTCCTTATGAACCTGCAAATAAAAGCTAATGAACATCTTTGTGTACTAGTCATGTTTTTAAACTACAAAATTAGCAGGGCATATATTAGACAATGCAATTACTTAAATAAAGCTCTTCCACGCATCATCAGAGCAAATAACTCTATTGGTCAATGGATCATATCCAAGGTCGGTGCGTACTTGCAACGCCTTTCATCCCCTATAAGCATGTACTCCACCATATTTTGAGTTAAATTGAGTGGCCCATTGTTCAAGAATTTGTTTGGTGGGATGCTTACCACCACTATAAGACAAAAACTCATCCAATTTTTCAAGGAATCTTTTTTCCTTCGTGTTGTCCCAAATGTACATCTCACCCCGATGCTTTGCGAGGTATTTCCTTAATACAGCGAAAACAAAAATAGAAAAATATTCCTTAAATGTGTACGATAAGGATGATAAGTTGGCTCAGTATAAATTGATTAACATATTTCATCTGAAGCATATCAATGACCCAATACAAATGTAGCTACCATGGCATATAAATTGGTACCTGACAATATATATCGGACTACTGATGCACCAGTCAAATAAAATTACAATCTATGATAATGGGCTTTTTACATCATAACCAAACAGATGGGAAAAGTGCAAACAAACACCAACAAAGTCATAAAAAAATGGTCCGAAACCTAAAAACAAAAGCCAATACGGCAATAAGGATGCAAGTCACCCAAATTGACCCAAAACCGGTTTAACACTGTAAAGTAGCACCAAAGATCAATCAAGACCTGATTTAGGTCTTAAATCACCCAAAATTGTCCCAAAACCGGTTTAACACTATCAATTACTTCCAAAAAGCAGACAATTCGTGATTTAGGTCTTAAATCACCATAAATTGACCCAAAATCGGTTGAACAATGTCAAATAGCACCAAAAAGCAGCCACAGACCTGATTCAACTCTTAAATTACCACAAATTGACCCAAAACCAGTTGAACAATATCAAGTAAGACCAAAAAGCAGCCAAGACCTGATTTAGGTCTTAAATCACCACAAATTGACCTAAAACTGGTTTAACCCTATCATGTAGCATAAAAAACCAACCACAGACCTGATTTAGGTCCTAAAGGAACCCAAATTGACATAAAAATGGTTTAACACTGTCAAATATACACAAATGGGCACAAAGACCTGATTTAGCTCACGAATCACCAAAAATTGACCCAATACTGGCTTAACACTGTCAAGTAGCACCAAAAAACACACAAAGACCTGATTTAGGTTCTAAATCAACCCAAATTGACCCAAAACCGGTTTAACCCTGTCAATTAGCACCAAAACCAGCCACGTACCTGATTTAGGTCCTAAATGAACCTAAATTGACCCAAAAATGGTTTAACACTGTCAATTATACACAAATGGACACAAAGACCTGATTTAGGTCATGAATCACCAAAAATTGACCCAATACTGGCTTAACACTGTCAAGTAGCACCAAAAAACACACAAAGACCTGATTTAGGTTCTAAATCAACCCAAATTGACCCAAAACCGGTTTAACCCTGTCAATTAGCACCAAAACCAGCCACGTACCTGATTTAGGTCCTAAATGAACCTAAATTGACCCAAAAATGGTTTAACACTGTCAATTATACACAAATGGACACAAAGACCTGATTTAGGTCATGAATCACCAAAAATTGACCCAATACTGGCTTAACACTATCAAGTAGCACTAAAAAGCACACAAAGACCTAATTTAGGTCCTAAATCAACCCAAATTGACCCAAAACTGGTTTAACCCTATCAAGTAGACACAAATAGAAACAAATAGCTGATTTATGTTTTAAATCACCACAAATTGACCAAAAACTGGTCTAATAATGACAAAATAACCAAAAACAATAGCCAATAACTGAAGTAGGTCACAATAGACAAAAAAAAATGCCGGTTTCATCGTACTAAATCAACACAGAAATCCGGTATCAACATCCACATTGAAATTAAGCACCAAACAAATCTGGCTGCATCATCCAAAATCAAGAAAGCATTAATCACAAATCCGGTTTGACCATCGAAACAGAGTTAGCACAAAATCCAGAAAAATCCGTCCTTCCATACACTCAAAACATTTGAGAATGAATCCATTTTCTAAAAGGTGAAGAAGGTATACTAGGATTACCGACTTCGAGCCGGATGAGGAGTACACAGTGGATGACAGCAGATCAGGGCAGGAAGCAACGGCTAAGTGGGATGATTTCCGAACTCAGAAATAATGGGTAATGACACCTTTTTTTTTTTTTTTTTGAGTTTGCTTCATGGACCCCAGTCGATGCCGCATTTGCCACCGGCGATACCTAAGCCAAGAGTCCATTCAACAGACCCGGTGGTGTCGCAATTTCCAAAACCGGTTTCGAATTGAAGCCCAAATCAGAGAAACCCTATAAACGAAATTAGGGAGTTTGGGATTTAGATATGTGAAAGATTCTCAGCCTCGTCGATATAGATCAAGAGCCCGGAATCCACCCAAGGGAAGAGATGGAGACGTACATAGGGTTGAAGGAACAATCTTACATATGTGACAGAGTATCGGGAAATTGCTACTTGAAACTGCAAGTTACAGGGAATCAAATATATTCGATTCCAAAACCCAGAAAACGGATGTTGGACGAAGACAGAGGATCAAAGACCCAAGTAGCACATGGGAAAGAGGAAAAACAGTCAACCGAGCAGCAGGGAAGTAACAGATGGGCGAGAAAGGAGGGAGAATTGGGGCGGTGGATGCACAGTGCTCGTCGAAACCATGGACAGTTTCACATGGGTTGGGTGCACAGTAAACTAAGTTTGGTTTACTGTGCAACGGTTCAGTGGAGAGTTGGAACCAAACTTGTTTGCCAAATGAGTTAAGTTGAATTTGAACTCAAAAATTTGAGTTCAAACTGTTGAGCCAAACACACACTTACTGTGTTTTTCTATTTTGCAATTGGCCAAGTTTATGAATAAACGATGAAGGATCCTGTTCTCAAATTTAATTTTTCATATTGATAATATTTGTGTATATATTGTTTTCACGGTTGTCGTTTGTAGCATTTGCTCGTTTAATGAACAAAGTTTGGAACGTGGTCAATTTTATTATAACTTTTTTTTTTTTTTTTTTTTGGGATCAGAAAATTGAGTTTTCATACTGGATTCAGATGAGCTATTAACTTATAACTTTTCCTTCAAAATGTGAGCGTGATTAAAGAGCAAGATTAAAAAAAAAAAAAATTTAATTTGAGTAGGGTACGTGCATTCATAGAAGAGCGCCATCAATAACTTCATCTAATCAGAAGATTTTCCTTTTCCTTCATTTATTTATTCATTCATTTTTTTGGGTTTAATTCTTCACAGAATTTTCAATTTTTTTGTTGGCGATTAAAACACGAGGCTGTGATAGTTCAGAATTAAGTCCGGCTAAAAATAAAATGACAAATAAACTACTCAAGTCCATGCGCAGTCTAATTCTACAATTCAGGAGAAATATTATTATAGCTAAACAAACAGAAAAAGTAAAACCAGAGATTTCATGAAAGACATGACTTGAATTCATTGTTATAGAGAACTATACATATTTGAAATATACATATTTATGATATGATTAGAAGTTCAACACTACTATAAAAGCAAACTTAAAGAGTAATTCTGAAGTCATAACACAACCACACAATTAAAGTTTATCCACATGCTTCGAAGAACAGATTGAAGCAAAGCCGAACTGCTCATCACAGACGTAAACCATGACCGAATTCGCGTTCGAGAGACGACATTTGTAGAACCCTCCTCAGACTTGCATTACTCCTCTTGATCTGCACGAGCTTGTCGTAAACACACCACGGAAAGCTAAGATAATGGTCGCGATTCATTCCTTCGTTGTAACAACCCCAGTAAGTCGGATGATACGTGACGTGATACCAAGCCGAAGCTTTTGCGTACATATCATCAGCTGAAGAATCCAGACTATTACCCTTCTCATTGAACCAGTTCCTTGCTTCCTTTCTCAGAGACCTCACGGCCATGTTAATTGCTTCAGCATCCCGTCTCTTTGTGAAAGATTTCGACATTCTCATGATGCTCCCGCCGATTATTTCAGCCTCGGATTTGATCCCATAATAATCCAGCAGATTTCCCAGCTTGTAATCGTAATTGCTTTTGAAATAGAAAGCATCATCAATGTAGTCCTCGAAGCCCTCAAACTCCATGTCGGGATCGTAAGACCTCCTTGCCACTTCCCTGGTGAATGACTGAAGAGAGCTAACATGCGGCGCAATGTCTTTCACTTCTCGGAATAGTTTTCCAATCACATTTTCCGACTCGTACGTAGGTTTGTCGGGCTTCTCCATGAAATCCGGATACTCTTTGACATATAACTGTTGTGGAATTACAGCCGGTACACCGGTTTTCGGAAAGTCAACGGCGATTGAAAACAGCCTTGCAAGCTCTATGCACGAAGGGCTCATTGCTTTGGAGGGCTCTTTATCTGCAAAGGCGGTGTGGGCATTGGCGATAATTCCCAAGCTATCATTGACAATGTAGTTTGCAAAGTACTCGTGAACTTCCTGCAGCGAAGAAACGAAGTAATTTTCTCATCACATGTCTGGAAATCCAAATCCAAAGAAATCTTGTCTCGCTTTAGTATGTCTCAATACAACAACAGAACACACTACAGTTACAGGTTCCGCAATACAATATAATAAAACATGCCATAAAACAGCGAACCAGATGTGCCATTAAATGAAACTGAGAAGGATAACTCGGGTATTGACACGACGATCACGTGCAAAATGGACATAATACGCAGAGAAATCATTCAACATCAAGGTCGAATTCATTGTCTCAATCCATAATACAGAAAAAGAACACGAAAAGAACAGTATCCGATTATCCAAGCAAACAGTAACAAAACCACCGTATCCATTTATTAACCTATAGGAACAGTCTAAAATTATACTGCGAAGTGGTCTTACCAAAGGGAAGTGAAAACACAGATATCATTCGGTGGATATCTAAACAGATGTCGGACGCAAGAAGAGACGATTTAAAATGGAAAAGGTGGAAAATGTCAAGAAAAATGAAAATGTTCCGTGCATGATAACGAGAGACATTAGTACCTCAATTCTGACATCATGGTCTAACTTCGTCGTTGGTGCTGGGGTATAATCCATAGGTTCGAACTGCATCTGAGGGATCAATTCATCATCCCAGCAAACAAAATAAATATCTCCATCAAGGTCACTACCCGAACATTCGTTTGGGTGAGGTCTGAAAGGGAAGAAAGAAATGAACAATTATAGAGAATGCAGAAAAGCAGTACTGAATAACGCTTAAGATCCTAAGAAAATTTTGAACTCTTTTAACATTCTAAACAAAATATTGAATCATGCACATTTAACAAATGACAGCAATCAAGAAGTACTGAGAGATGAGCTGTACCTTGATCCTTTTTGTGGAAAAACAACACAATCCACCATATGGTGCAAAGCTGGCACATTAACAGCTGTTAAAACACGAATATCGCCTGGGTGTAAACAAGGGTTTTTCGCCACAACCACCTCTCCGACGATAGTGAAGTTCTGACGTGAACTAGTGCCACTATGCATGTAGGAATCGTCAAAGAACCGCCTGTTTCTGATACCCGAAATTTGCACAAACACCTCCCCATATACCAGCGTTCTCGTTTCATCTAGACATCCCATCATGGCTCTTCCATCTGGAATAAAGATCCTCGTTTTGGTTCGCAACTCCTGCAACTTTGATGCTCGGAATGTTTGCAGCATCATCGAAAGGAATGGCTCAGCATTAGGCTTATAACCGCACAAAAGCAGCTCTTTCAGGACGTTAGTAGTCTCGCCTGCAGACATCAACTCCAGAGCTTCCTGAGCTCTTAAAGGATCAATCAAAATAGCATTCAGCTGTTCTACAGCTGCCCTTTGTTTTTTCTCGAAAACTCGATCCTCAACACCAAGAGTAGACAATAGAGTTATCAACTGGCGGTTCAAATAACAAGGCTGAAACTTGCTGTATGCTAAAACATCTAGTTTGTTGTGTTCGGATTCATACTTGCGCATACTCTCCCTCAAAGATAATTTTATCGATGAAGTTGGATCAACAGCCACAACACCTTTGAACCCACCATACCGGATCTGGAAGGCCGACGGAATGCAATCTTTGAAACCACATTTTTTCGCAACCTTCTTAGCAAATGTTGATGATATTTTTCCAATACCATCAGAGAAAACGTACTTGACTCCACCCCGTACAATCTCAACATCAGGAATAATTTCTCTCTCACTCTCATTGACGGTTAGAGTTTCCGTGGAAGATCCAAAGGATTGACCCAGCCTGGCAGCATACTTTGCAACATTTCTTATACTGCGAAAATCTCCCATCCACTCCCTTATAGTGTCAGCACTATGTTCATCCACTGCAGCAAACATCCAAACAGAATTGTCGCGCAATTGACTTGAAGAGAATGCAAGAAATTCAAACTTCCTATTCCCAATTTCTATGCCGTCTCTGAGAACAGAAAGAACTCTTCTGTAGAGTCCAGTTTTCCTATCCTCAGTTGAATTAGATGAGCGCGGAGACAGATCAGTTGAGAACATTTTATCCAACTCCTCATCAACAAACGAAACGCGAAGAAAGTAGTCGAGGTAATCAATGTACTCACGTAAAACACGATTAGAGACATTAACCTCTGGACCACAGAAATATACTTTGGATGGTGTTACTTGGACCCTGCGTACATATACCAATCCAGAATCCAAGGCTATCGCCGGTGGTTTCGGAGGCCTCTTTGCCGTGAGGTACTTCCTGTACTGCTCCTCAAGCCACACAGAAGGTTCATACGGGCAATCTTTCAGACTATATAGTTTCTCAAGGGTATAATTTATACAGCCAACATTTCTGATTCTCCGTGGATCAACCAACCGATAAAAATTAGCATCAAGTGTTGGTCCTGAAAGACAACCATTTTGAAGCAGCACGTTGATTTTGAACAGTATCTCAAATGGCACATGAAGATCAGCGCCTGAAGGAGGACCAACTATGGGAACTAGATCCCGGTTGCAAGAGAAAGATCTACCATTCTCCAAGATAAATCTCTCCTCCTTCTCCTTATAGTAAGCAAAGTTTTCTCGAAAATTCGGAAGTTCAAGCCCAACAGGCAGCTCCAAATACAAGGCAGAAGAATGACCAATACAGAACGATTCTGTAAAATCAGTAGCCCGCACCCACTGGTCATCAGTATCGTCCTTGAAATAGTTGTAAAGAGGATTGTCATACATATTTAGTGAATCCCGCACCTCTTTCTCGTAAATCCGAGGAGCACCCAGCAACTAACAACGCGTAAGACGAATACAGTAAGAATTTGTTATAGACAATAAGTAAAAAGAACAAGAAAGTTAGAAGCGCTCAAATTCAGGGGATTTTAAATGATTGTTTTCAGAATGTGCATAACACATTTATTTCTCAAAGTCAATTTAATGTCGACAATTAAACACAGTTCATTTGGGAAACCAATGCAACCCTATCTCCTTTCCCAAGAAGATGCCCTCTAAATTCAATTGAGAGCTCCCGCTTTACATTAGTGACACAAAAGGGAATTCCTTTCCCAATTTATAAACTATTAGGACTCGTTTAACCATTCAATTTGAAAGCAGTTGTTAGCATATAAAAAAAACAAAAATTACACCCATGTTTTGAAATCTTTTGTAAAACGTAAAAATCTCCATTTTATTGACGAGTGGAGAAAGCTTTTTTTCTATCAAGCCCCAGAACATTCCCCATTTTCCATTGTTCAGAAAAGTTCATAATGGGTGACATGAAAAATCAATCCGAAAAAGGTACAAACTTAAGTAACATCTGCAACGTACGCAAAAAAACTGCTTAGCTAAATACCAAAAGGAGTAACGGAAGAAGTCATTGGATTTCAAACAGTAACGGGAGAAAAAAAAAAAAAAAAAAGATAAAGCAAGAAACCTGAATCAAAAGATACTTGGCAGTTTTAAGACGTGGACGGTGTAGCTCGATCTGCCAAACATTCTCATATGAAAGCTGAAGCCTATATTCCACAGAACCATGTGTCAAGTGGAAATTTAATCCTCGGAGTCCAAACCCGAAATCCACAGAAACATTCCTCACTCTCCACAAAACAGAAAACTTGTCCTGTGCTATCTGACAGCCAAAATGCAGTGTAATATTTTCCAACCTATTATGAGTTGGTCTTGGCTTTGGCACGATGTCTTGATCCATTACCCGGGCCTTGATGTAAGATTGTCCATACCACAGGCGTACATTAGCCTCAGAGATAATAAGCTCAGCACTTTGGGTGGAGGTGAACTGCACAATAGCATAGTATCTCGGACCCCCATTCTTGGGCAGTCGAAGCTTAATCGCATAAACAGTTCCTTCTCCTGTAAGCCCCTCCAGAAATTCCTTAACTCTTTCAGCAGTCACATGTGAAGGGAATCCAGACAAGTGTAGCGTCTTACCCATCTGAATCAAGTGAATTACACTGTCCTAGTTTCAGCAGACAACCATTACCACTATGTAAGACACAACAGAACCATTTGTCAGAGCTCATGCAAATTTTCAAGGAAAAAAATATGCACTCTTTTGGAACTTCATAAGGGAAAAAATAACGGGTATCTCCAGAATCAAGATACATATGAAAGAAAAGCTATGAGAAGTTTGTAAGAAAAAATAAAATAACACAGCATTTTTCTTTGTAACCATGACCTGAAATTGATACTCGCACACAGGATACTATAATAGAATGCAGTTTTTTTTTTTTTTTTTTTTTTTTTTTGAAGTAGAATGCAGTTTCAATTTCTTCTTCTTTTTTTCCCCCCTGTTTCTTTTCAACCCTTTGATGATTGAAACTTTTAGCTTCCAAATTATAAATAATTAGCAATCACGCTTCAAATGCTAGCCAAGCAACACTTCTGAAAAGTTAAATCCTAAATTGTCAAATGAATTTTATACACAATCCTAGATCTGGATTAGAAAAACAGCAGTGGAAAGTCAAAAACTATAGGAATATGTAAACTCATTTAGAAGCCAGGTAACAAGAAAAAGGACCTGTTCAACACTCGGAGATCAGTGTATCTACAAGCGATATGTAACGATGCCAGTGGTTCTTGTGCTCAGCACTATTGGATCAAATCCGGCATCTCTTCCACAATTTTCATTAAAACAAGGTGAACCAACACAAAATGCGGCTCTTAATTATCCAGCTAATCCATGCTATACTCGAAAGAGGGACAGTTTATAAGCTTCTCGAAAAGATAAGTAGCCAAGAAACCTGCAAAAATTAACCAACAAAACAAGACAAAATAGAAAGTCTTTCCAGTCTAAACAGTATAAAATTACGAAAACTGCAGGTAGACATGTGTTAATCTAACCAAAAAAATAACTACACAACAGCTTTGTTCTTTTGTTTCTAGAGCAGTGGAGATTCTCCGAAGTTAATATCTTTGAGAAGATTTTTACCTTCATTCCGCTTTTAAAATCGGAAATTAAGAGTACTACCAAGTAAAGCCATAATAATACACCAAAACTTTTAATTTTTTTAAGCCAAAAAAAAAAAAAAACTTTGAATCACAAGATCAAACTTCATAAATCCGTTCACAACAAGAAAAGTGAGAAAGAAAAGACTAGAAAAGCCATAATAATACACCAAAATTTATAATTTTCTTCAACAAAAAGGGGGTAAAAAAACAAAACAAAACCTCTGAAGCACAAGAAGATCAAACTTCATAAATCCATTGAAAACAAGAAAAGTGAAAAGAAAAGACCAAAAAAAAACTTCTTGAATGCTAAAACATCAGAGAAATGAAACGAGGAAAATTATATATTTATATAGACACACATGTATAAGTAATTAAAAAAAAAAAAAAAAACCACCAACCATTTAACGCTCAGATTGAAGAAAAAACAAACCCACGTACTTTCCTTTTTTTTTTTTTTTTTTGGCAATAAATTCTGCAATCTGCAACCCACAAACAAAGCAAAATCAAAGTCTAACACACACAAAGACGAGAAAATCTACCCACGGAGAAACAAAACCCAGTACCAACAATTTTTATAGACAAAAAGAGCAGGGTTTGATCAGAAACAACTTTGAATGAAACGGCAAAGCAGAGAGAAAGAACTCACCAGAGCGAGTGGACAAGAACCTTAAGCTCCAAGAAAAGCAAAACCCAAGAACAAGATCACCGGAATGCAATGCAAAACACTCAGAATAATATATATATATATATATAGAGAGAGAGAGAGAGAGAGAGAGAGAGAGAGAGAGTGAGTGAGAGTGTTCCGCTCGTCAATCGCAAGTCAATTATTTTCGTCTTCCTCTGTCTGCCCGGAGAAAGTATATATTCGAGGAAAACCAATAGGATGGTGTCTCATTGGCACTTTTTTTTTTTTTTTTAAATCAATTTTTTTGCCAGAATTACACTAAACACTCCCTTGATTTTGTCTATATTACAGAGATACCCACTTAACCGAAACATTTTACACTCACCTCCCCCACACAGTAATTTTGTTAACTTTTGATGATGATAATAGTAATAATAATAATAATAGCTCAAAATGTTTGTTTATTTTTTTTTTTTTTTTTTGAATGCTCAAATGTTTGTTTTTTGCACAAATAATTATACTATGTAATTCTTTGTATGACATCTCTTATTTTGAATTATATTACAACAGTATAATTTTCTTTAAATTACATATAATCCTTTTGTATTGAATGTAATATTTCGACATCACATCTCCATTATGTCTCTTACAACTAAATAATCCAAAAATATTACAACTAGTGGTTAAAACGATTCATGAGCAAAAATAAGAACAAAATAAATATCTTTCCTTTTAACCCATACGTGTACAAGTGTCACTTAACCTTAATATATGTACATAAATAATATAAACATATACAGTTCAACCTCTATAAATTATAACATTAGGACCAAGAAAATTTATTAATTAATCGAGACAGTATTTAATTGATAAGTTAATAATTTATTAATTTATAAAATAATTAATAATTAATTAATTTATCAAGGTATTCTTTTTTTTACATTGAACTTAATCTTTTGTGGGGTGATTATACGAATATTATCTAACTATCGAATTACAAACTACCACTATTATATGTATTTGTGTAACCAAAACAAGTTCATGAATATAATTGTTCTTATTAAATGGAAGTCGTGAATTTGTCCATTTTTGCAATAAACTAAACTTACATTGGGTGTATACTTAATTAACATCCTTCATGAACATCAATTTCAAGAGGAAACAAGTAACATTTGAGTCCTATTTTGTAAAGGCCTCATAATTACGTCATCTGTATATATATTTTTGATGTACAAAGAGGTTATTAATTTATATATCAAATGGCACCTCTCTGTTTTTGTTTTTTGTTTTTTTTTTTTAGATGTATTATCTTATAAATTTAGTGAATTATTATTACCATATCGGGACCGGCTAAAAATATTATTTAATTGAGATTATTAATGTAACAAGGTTATACTGTACGTATAAGCTAAATAAAGATATTTGAGCATGCATTTATGGCATCCGCTTAAGTTGAGAATTTTGAGTTGGAATTAAATTATGTGT
>JAFMPE010003554.1:0-16530 GCA_024759925.1 Ficus religiosa | reverse complement strand
CAGAGAGAAAGAGAGATACCAGATCTGTTGTCTGGAGTCCTGTATGTGATGGAGACTTGAAACTAATGTCAAGACGAACTGATATTGAGTCCTTGTTAGTATCATAGTTTATTTGCGAGCATTTTGGCAAAGCAGATTCTTCTAGAACAACCACATCGGATTGGACATTAGAACCTTGTTCACCAGACATAGGAGCAAGTTCTTCTTTTGGTGATTGAACATTGGAAGTAGAAGAGGCATCAACAGGAACTTCAACCACAAGCATAATAATAGGTATCTAACAGCCCAAAAAAAAAGGGGAACAATGGTGAGAAGATAAGCAAAACGAGAAGGTGGAAGATAAATGAAAATTGATAAAAAGGATTAAGCATTACAGCTGTATTTTCCACGGTCTTGAGAGAATCAATTTTTACCCAATCCTGATTTGCCAGATACCTAGCTGCATGCTGCGGGGAACAAGACAAGTAAACATTACAGTTTTCCTACTATCAGCAGAAAGACAAGAAATGCAAGCATAAACACACATTAAAACCACTTGGCTTGTAAGAGATATGGAGTTCATGCAAGGCAAAAGTGGTGTAACGTACAGTATATAAAAAAACATAAATTAAGATTCACTACTAAATACCATATCTAGGTAGAACATGCTATTTCAAACAGTTGGAGGCTATAAACTTAGAAATTCGTTTAGCTAATGGAAAGACCTAACTGTGATGACATCTCTACAGCCAGGATTATTTTTCAAACTGCCCTACAGTTACCACCAAAATACCAATGTAATTATCTTTTTTCATTATATAGATTAGCAATAAATAAACAGCATATTTCATTTCCAGTTTTTTTTTTTCCCAAAGTACAGCATGACCAACATGGCAAGATACCTGAAGGCATGTTTCTTTAATACCATTACGACCCTCCAATATACCAGCTTCTTTAATTGGTTCCTACAGAAATTTTGCAATTAGATACTAAAAAAGAAAAAGAAGAGGAGGTTGTGATAAGCAATTAGATGGTGCTGATTTTACCAGGTTCCTCACAGGAGGGAGACAAACCACAAGGTCCACATCACTAGTAGGAAGGGCCAAACCAGATGAATTTGAACCAAATATGTTTGTCCTGGACCTGGGCCACAGCACTTGAAGAGACCGGGTTACCCGCTTGACAGCCCATGTTATATAAGGCTTTCTAGCCAGATTTTGGGCAGCAACCTTGATGATTCATATACAAATCAGTTTTATTTTTAATGCCATGTGGATGGTGATAGAAGCTTTAAATTTTTAGCAGAAAATTTTGGTTTTACCTTGGAAGATATGCTAAAATGATGTGCTAGGAAATGGGAGACGAAAATGATGATTGTGAATATGAAGCTCAATACCTGCTTGCAGAAATAGTCAATCTCATCATGGAGAAGGCTGTGCATCGCAGAAAGAGAGGCTTTTCTACGAGGAGAGCTCTGTGATTCAATCGGTTGCATAGGCAATGCAACATCTGGCTGCATAACAATGTAAGCATCAGATTAATATTGTATCTATACTGGGTAAAAATTAACATAGTCATAAAGTAGATTCTATAGTTACATGTTCCTGATCACGAGATAGATGGGATATGGCAATTAACCGGTCCTGGAGTAAGGCTGCAGGAAGAGGTTGAATCATTGGGTGGCCTGAAAAGCTATTATTTCTCCAAGATGGCCAAACAACTTCTGCGCCATCCCTGTATAAGCAAGCTTCTTCCAAATTAGTTCCATCATGGAACCAACCTCGCATACCCCAATGTCGTGGGCTCGAGCTACCAGATCTAACAGTTGGAAAACCCCTGTGTTTCCTGGATTCACTCACAGGAGATGGTGGAGGTGGACGTGGCGCTCGTGTAACGCATCGCACAACAGGTGATGGTGGTCGTTTCATTCGAGGTTGCTCGCGTCTAGTAAGAGAAACACAAGGACTTTTAACATCATGACTACACCTGAACTCAGATCTTGACCTATCCCTCATCACATTGGGAACGATGATGGGAGGCAAAATGTGGTAAGGGAGTGGATCTCCCGTCTTCCCTTCAACATCACCAGTTAAATCTGTCAATGATATAGATGTATCCTCCTCAACTGCTGCATCTGTAACTGTTGACGGGGAATGAAGCACCTTGCCAGGTACCTCATTTCCTGTCATAACATATGGGCCCAAACTGTCAAAAGGCGAACAAAAAGAAGCAGTAGGTGAAGTCAAACCAGTTGTACTGTATGGAGAAGAGAATGCAACCATATCATCAACAGCCCTATTCATGTCCGCTTCACGCCAAGCCCACACGCTATCATCCGAACTAAGGGAAGGAGGGCGAGAGAATCCTCCCGATGGATGATCAGAAGGATTCCAATACATCACACCACCACCAAAGTGTTGATTATAATCAATCCCTGAGATTGCATGCACATCAACTTCATCCTCTGATATCCAGTGGTTATCCCAGTCATCCGCTACTTCATGTTTACTTGTTAACTCGGGTAGGTCTGTGAAATCCCCAGAATGCTTCCTTTCTTCATCAGTGGTTATTGCATTTAGTTGCATGCTATGGTTAGGAAAACCTTGAGGATAAGTACAATGCCATCTAGAGATGAACCCAGAATCATAATTACAGGTCAGTGAAGGAGCCAAACCACAAGCACCACGGACCATTGGAGGCCAATCTAAACTCATTGGCAATCTTCTGCACAAAGCTGGGTTACACCCACCTTCTATATTCCGCTGATGTATTGCAGGTAAAATGGATTGACGAAAGTGATGATGCCAATTTCGACCAACATCCAAATGCAACCGATCAGTGGCAGGTGGGAGATGTGGGTTAAGAGGTGGAAAGTAGGTAGAAGCCACACTCGGCCACTCATGCGGAGGGCCATCGGAAGAGGACGAAGGCATGGTATCAGATACCTTTCTACTTTCTTGCTCTTGTATTAAAACACGTTTTTCTTTAATATCAAAAACTCTAACCTGTTTTTCTGGCAAAGCTGTTTTTACGTCAAATTCACTAATATGTGCAGATTTCTCACAACTGCTATCCTCATTTCCGAAAACTTTAGTGTCTAATGCAGGCACAGAGGAAGACATTACCTTCTCATCTGTGTCACAACTTGGAGTTTCGAACCTAGAAGATATTGTTTTATTTTCAATCACACTTTTATCTAACTCATAATCAGAACCTTTGTTCTCTTGAATTCTTTGGCTATTGTTGTCATCCTCAATAGGTCCATTTGCAGAACTAGAAGCAATTGAGCTCGATTCAAAGACATCGCTCTGAGATGAATTTTCACCTGAGAAGTTCGGGAAAGTTGAATGAACAAACACTGGAGAATCCTTCACTGCCTCATCTTGGGAAATGGTGGAAGACGAAGCTTCAATTGCTGGTCTTTTACAATTGGGCAGTTCAGCAGGATTCCTAATGCCATTAATCCTGTTTTTGCCCTTTTCTCTTCTCGACTTCCTTGCAGCAGATTGAGCTTTCCCAACACCCACTGCTTTGGCAGGTTCCTGATTAAAGGGTAACAGTTATAAACCGATCAAACCATCGACAAGAAATGAGAACCAAATTAAACAACTAGTGGAGCCATTTCTACTTTAAACAAAGATTTGTCGTTGTACATATCCTTCCTCTGAGGTACATCAGGTGTCTTCTTGGACTCTACAGATTCTGCCTTCTCTTTATGAGTCAATGCACAATCAAAATCCTGGCAAAACAAAAATAAATAAAAATAAAACGCAACTCTTCTTAACAAGCATTGTGTGTGAAAAAGGACTCCAGTAAACCCCTCAAATAACAGGGGGCAAAAAGTTACCATAAGAGATTTATCAGGCACATCCATGCAACCCTCTTCAACAGGATTTAGCTTCTTCGTATTTCGGGTCTTCCCCTTTTTCTTACGGCTACAAGAACCAACTTTTCCTTTCAACTTAACAGGTGGCGATTTGCTAACATTTTCTTCTGCCATAAGTTCAAGTTTTGTGCAATCAAGCGAAATAACCATTAAAAATCCTCTCACTTTCCTTAGTATTAAATCCGAAAGGGTACAAATTGAACTCAATGTGCTGAAGAAAATTTTCCTTTTATGATCACATACACTATCCTGAAATAACGATGTCATCATTACAATGTCCCGAAGCACAAACAAACTATTCAAGGCGTTGGATAAGGAAGTAGATTTTCCAGAAACAGAAGCTGGGACAATGTTTGACCCAAATTCAGCGTCAGGTTCAAGTTTTGACACTGTCTTTCGAGTATTTACGGTATCTTTGTACCTCAATGGTCGCTCCAATCCTGTGTTGAAGAGCCAAAGCTCATCCTCCAATGCACTACCAGTCGCCTTCAAAACCTCACGACACTGAATTCCAAAACGATCATAGACAATATCAAAACCAGACCTTTAACAGAAAGAACATAACTATCAAATGCTTTAAGTTTCGAGTAAAAACCAAATTTCTTACGACATTGAAATTCCAAAACAAACATAGATAACATCAAAACCAGACATTTAATGAGAATGCGTATAAGAACATAAAGAACATAACTTTCAAACGTTTATTAAAGTTTCGAGCAAGTACCAATTGTTTAGCTGATTTTCCCAAAACTGCATTGAATATTTTCTTCCTAGTTAAAGAATCCAAATTCTCCCACCAATCCACACACCCTTTCTTCCTCCAAAAAACATTCGCCGCGACTCCGGCGGAGCTCGCTTTCTCTTTCAATTTCACCCCTCTCTTCTTCCCATTTCCGCTGCTAGCATTCAGCCAAGCAAGCCTCAAAGCCACCTCCAATCGATGGGCCACAAAAGCTTCGATACCGTAATATCCTTTATCCTTCAACCATTTCATTTCGACCCAATCCGATCCCAATTCGCTCTCTTCGCCTCTCAAAAACCCGCCATTCGACACTCCCTCCATAACCTCCACGAATAGGTCCAAATCCCCGACGAATTCCTCGCTCACGGTCACCGAATCCAGGCACTTCGCCGACGACGAACACTCCTCAATCGCCTCGCCTTCTCCGGAGGAGAACAACCGAACCGCATCAAAAATGGACCTTTCCGACTCGTTGGACTCGGAGACCCTGGAGAGGAGACCGCGGGACTTCTTGAAGCAGACGCTGGGGAGATCGCCGGAGAGGAGGTCGGGGAGGACGATGAAGAGGTCGTGGCCGCGCGTGAGGCGCGTGCCGAGCATCTGGAGGAGAGTCTGGACGAACTTGGAGTCCACGACGGTTAGGTGAGCCTGGCGCTGGTGGACGGTGAGGGAGGAGAACCATTTGAGGACGGAGGACCTTGAGCTTGAGCTAGGGTTAGGGTTGGACGATTGGGAGTGAGATTGGTAGAGAGAGACATGGTAGCTGAGCTCGTCGACTAGTTGTTTCTGAGTCATGACCGAGTTTTGGAGGGAATTGAATTCCGATTTCGCCATTTTCGAATTTTGAGTTCAGAGATCACGAAGAGAATTCCGACTGTATTGCTGGTTTTAGACAGTGGGGATCAGAGGTCCGAAATTCTGTTTTTTTTTTTTTTTTTTTTTTGCTTCTGTATTTTTGTTGTTTTAATTATTAATTATTATTACAATAAGAGGGTGTTTGGTATGGAGTAATCTTTTATAAAGTAATGGGAATCTTAAGATTATAGTATTTGTTATAAGGTTATCTTATTTTAAGATACCTAAGAATCTCAAACATATGGGTTTCAAATACCCTTATAAAGGGATAATCTGAAACTCATCTCTCCCTTAGGTTTTAGATTACCCCCTATCTAAATATCATGGTAATCTTAAAATTTAAACAATTTAGACCTAATTATCCTTTTAATTTTTAAGTTAAATAATCTACAGAGAGATGGAAAAAAAAAAAAACCCTACGGAACTCTATATATATATATATATAATATTTTCATATTTCAGTGTCCTATTCAGCACAGCATCTTCCTGGATATCCATTATATTTTCATTCCGTATTCATCCATCACCTCCTCCCACCAAGTAATCATTGTTCATCCTTTTTGCTTTTTGTTTCCTAATACGTGTGTGTGTTTGTATATATATATATATATATAAGTCAATTGTTATTTGTTTTGTTTTGTTTTTTGTTTTTTTGGTTTTTTTTTTTTTTTTGTTTTTGGTTTTCTGATACCGTGTGTGTATATATATATATAAAAGTAATGTTGTTTTGTTTTCTTATATATATTTTTCATGTATTTTTAAAGAATCAACGAATTTGTGTTTTAAGATGAGCATTTTAATTTTACTAATTCTTGAATTACAATTTTTATTTGTGTTGTTATAATTTGATTTGGCCGAATCATAAAGTTATTTTATTGTCCTTATATTTGTAATTAATTGCTATTGAAAGTATATATTAATTTAGTAAAGGATAATTTTGTCCATTTATTAAGAAAAAACAACATTCATGTTCACAACTAAACATAGTAATTTAACATTCCCGGGAATCTTACTAAAATTGTTTATGTACAAACCAAACACTATAATCTAACATTCCTAGGAATTTGATTACTTTAAAAAGATTGTCAGGTATCTGATTACATTTGATTACCTTCAACCAAACACCTCCTAAGTATTATTAGTGTTAATTTTCTTATGAACATGTTCGGACTGTACTTTATTACATATTATTCGAAAATTACACCTCATCTCATTATTTGCCCTTTTCTTTTAAGGCTAAAATCAGGGGAGAAAAAAAAGACAATAATCAAATCCAATTTTAATTGCTAACACTCTTCAGGCTAACATTACATAAATAAAAAACCAACAAAGAACGCCTTCATTAAAAAACAGACCGAAAAAAAATCCAAGGAAACAGAAAATAATGAAGCCCCCCCGCCCCAACGACTCATTTCATTTTTAATACAACATTATCACACACTTTTATACTTCTCGATTACAGCATAATACAATACAATACTTATGATATAACGTAACACAATACAACACTTCATTATATCATTATATGATATAACATGGCGCACTAAATGTACCCTAACAATGATTAATTGGTAAGACAAATTTTTGGGCTTTCCAAAGGACTAGTAAGGCGTACAAAGAAAAGCTTCGTCTTGTGTGAGAATCTCCCTCTCTTTGTGGACATGAATCCGACTTTCCTCTGAGATGGCAAACTGAAAAATCCCCTTCTTTTAACTTGGCGGCCCTTCATTCCTCTATCTGGGAAATCAAATCACACACAATCATCCAAATCTGCCTCATCTTTGGTAACATATATATATATATATATATATTTAAGTACAATGAGGGAAGGGATTAGGAAAAACCTGTTTAGGCCTGAGGGAGCCGAATTTGCTCGTGGACTAATCCACCTAGTATAGCTCTAGCTCTTTCCCACCTGTTAAACAAAGAAAAGACCAGAGAAAGGACATGACGAAGAACTAGATTGCGTAGAAATTCAATAAGAACAATCTTTATGAAGAAGATTGTCCAAAAAATGAAAATCGACCATCCAAGAACTGGAACCAGCATCTGCATAAGCAGAATAGAGACAAGAGTTCCAGAGAAGAAGCTGAGCTTGGAAACAATCATTGCAGAGACTGAACCAGCTATTTCCTCCTCTATTATGCATGCAAAAACATAGATAGTAAATGCAATGAGCAAGAAAATCATGGTTGTATAGTGAGTATCAAAAGGGGACACATTTTGTGACTGGTATTTTAATTCAAGAAAGAGGCCCAAAATGGTGATGGCAGAGATGATTATAGAATCAATTGCCTTCATGTTTTTTCAGGAGGGGAAAGTGGTGTATGATGTTTTTTTTTTTTTGGTTGAAGAAACAAAGAAGCTATGAAGAGGATTTTATAATGTGGGTTTTGGAAATCTTCCATTGAATTAAAAAAAAAAAAATAAGTATGACGTTTTTATTAGACAATATGTTTGATGTGGTGTTTTGATATAGTAGAAAGGGCGTGTAAAATGTTACAAACTTTGATGTAAGATCAATGTTACAAGGAGGGCAACAAAAGGGCAGTGGGACAAGATTTTTGGCCCAAGTGATTATTAATATTATATTTTTCTTAAAGTTGGATAGTGTGAGCGCAAGCCTGTTGACAAAGACAATAATGCAAGACCATGAATGAGATGTAAGGATAATTTTATGGACTGTGTAATGTAAGATGTTTAGAGTGTAACATATCAAAGATTCCTCAATTCATGCTATCGGAAGAAAGAAAAAGGGGCACCCGGCAGGTCAATTGAATATTGTGTTTGACGTTTTCATGTTTGACGTATAGGTTCGATATTGTCATTATCTTTGATGTGAAGCTTTTCAACTTTTAATTTCTATATTTTAAAGACTTTAATAATGTAAGATTGATGTTGAGGAGTGTAAGAACCATACATGTTGGTTTCATTGGAAATTTATATATTAAATTTCATTCAAAGTGGGATCGAATATTAATATTCTCTTCCGAGCCGTAAAGTACTTACAATATGATTTTATTTTGGAGGTGGGTTTAATTTGATATTGGATCCATTGATTTTGTTATCTTGTAGGTTTTTGTGTGTATGTTCTAATTAATGTGTGTGTGTATATATATATATATATATATTAAAGAGATAGATATAATAAGCTCTCTTTTAGTATATACATTTGAGTTGGAGTTTTAAAAATGTTTGGACTGAAAAAAAAAATGTTTGGAGTCGAGTATTTTATTGACAATGAATGTTTTGAGTTAAAATGTATAAAAACTTTTTTAAAAGTGTTCAGAAAAAAATGGCAGTATGAATATTGTTTTATTGCTTTCGTCATTTTATGCAATTTAAAAAAATATATATTGTTTTGATTTGAAATAATAAAGTTGAGGATTTTTAAAGTTTGAGTTGTTAAGAGAGATTTATGTTTTGTTTCGCATTTCAACTCAACTATAATTAAACTGTATTTTTTCATCTCAGTTTTTATCCTTTTTTTTCTGAAAAGTCAACAAAAATTATAGCTAGTTTTTGAAAAGTCAACTAACTCCAACTTAAAAATTTCATATCTAATTGGCGAACTAAACGCAAACTTAGATATTTAAATAGTGAAATTAATTTACTTTTGATGACAAGACAAAATTAAAAAAAAAAATCTTTTGAAAAAATTTGATGAGAGCTCCGAACATTGGTTAATTTTATTTACTTTATATTTTATACTTTTTAAGATATTTTTCTATGGACTGAAAGGAAAAAAGAGCTTTGGATATTTGGGATGCCCAATAGATTTAAAGATGTTTGTGTACCATCTCAAACCATTTAACTCAAATTTTTTTTCGTCTTTTTTTCAAAATGTTTTTTGTCTTTTCTGAAAATTTAAAAAAATTTACTATTAAAACTTAAAAATTTCAACTCAAACTCATTCACTAAACATCCTATCTTTTTTGGGGTAAAGCTTATAAGATGTGTCAAGAGTATAACAATTTACATTAGAGAGCACAAGAACATGTTTAGGAGTGTGTAAGATGATCTTAAACACCGATCAAGAACTCCCTCAATAAAATATTGCTCTTCTGAGAAAGAACCGCGTAAGACAAGATAATGACGTGGAACTTTTTTCTTTTCCTTTTTTATTGTTGTTATTATATCGGGATTTTGACTTATTGGTTTGGTTTGTTCCTTCCTCTTTCTCATCTCTTATTAATTACTTTTCGGCTACCCGTTTTAAAATATTCAATATCCATAGGGAGTGCAAAATGTTAAGATCAATGTTAAGGAGGGCAACAATATAGATTAAGCCTTGATGAACATTGTGCAGCTACTTTTCTTAAAAAATTTAAAATAATAAATTGAAATTGGAGTGCTATAATATAAATTAAAAAATTTAATTTAGTACCACTTTGGTACATGTTCTATTTTGTTTAAGTTATAATGATTCAAAACTATTAAAAACATTATTATTATTGTAGTTCTTTATATTAATTTTTAAATATAATTCATTAACATATATTATTTTTGATCAAATTACTTATGAATCCGTCGAAAAAATAATAAAAAGAATTCTAATAATAATATTTTAATAAATTAGAATCACTCAAACTATTAAAAAAAAAAACAGGACTAATAAATTTTAGATTTATACAAACTTTAAAAAAGAGAAGGTCTAAATTTATACAAATTTAAAAATTATGCAATTTACCCAAAAACAAATACAAAAAATACGCTATTGAGAAAACAGAGGTTGTTGTTTTGGTAGTCAAAGTCATTCTCTATCATTAGTCTCCACCCCACCAGCGAACTTCTCCCCACCGGAAACCGCTTACCTCTTTCTTCTTCTTCTTCTTATTCTTCTTCTTCTTCTTCTTCAGCAGTCTGCCGAATCTCTCGCCGATCGTGAGCTTCACTTCCCTTGTAAGTTTCTCAGATTCGCTCCTTCAAATTTTTTTCCTTTTTTCCCTTTTTTTTTTTTTTTTTTTTTTTGGCGTAATGATCAGCGTTTATATTCTCCATAAAGTTCCGGTGTTTCTGATTTGTTTTATCGGTGATTGATTCATAACGGTCAAAATTAAACGACACTTGTTTATATTTTGCGGACTCCTGATAAGAATCCAAAATTCGGGCGCAAATGATAAAATGTTAAATAATATAAAACAAATTTGAGAACAACAATCGAGATTCAAGTACGTGTCGTTCCTCGGAGCTAATAATATTAGGCAGATGTCCTTTTTTTTTTTTCCCCCTTTTTTTTTTGAGAAATCAGACTTGGGTTGGCGTAGATTTTTTGGGCTCCCATATGAATAAATATTACTATTTTTTTTTCTTCTTCTGTCATTAAATTGGTTGAGATGGGCAAGGTAATGGTAGATGATGACATTCAATGGGGAGCCAAAAAATAGTAAATTTTACGAAGTAAATAATTAAAAATAAATTATTTACCTAAGATGTACTGTTATTATTCGAAATATTTTAAAAACCTAATACTTATTTTAATTATTTATTATAAAAATGCTATTTCCTTCACTATCTTATTATTTTTTTTTTCCCAGGAATATGAATTGAGCCAATTTGGAATTAAAAAATAGCAGTGAAATTGTTATTTTTAACTCTTATCTCTGTTTTATTTATTTATTTATTTTGGTTTTCTTAACAGTGAAATTAATTCTTTCTTCTTTTTAATGAACCAAGTCTGTAATCAGGTTTATTTTTATTTTTTATTTTACCTTTTAAAATTTAAAGTCTACAAAATAATGAACTTTTTATGACAGTGTAGTTGATTCTTGCTTTATTTAAGGATTTAAAATTTGAAATATGAATGTATTTTTCAAGTCAAAATTTAGGTCAGAATCGAAAATTTTAAGAAATTTATGAAATTCGAGTATATTGAAAAGTAAATATACGGGAAAAATATAAACTTTTAAAAATACTTAATGTCAGGGACATCAATACAAATCCTAACTTTTTGAGTACCAACTCACGTGTTATATTTTCAATACTAGTTGTAATCAATTGATATATCAATGCTTTAAACACTTACCAATAAAATAACGACAACTCATATGTCATATAAGTTAGTGCTCAAAAGTTGAGATTAGAGTTGGTGTCCTTAACATTTTTTTAAAAAAATAATTATACAATAATTGCAATTAGAAACTTTCAATAGGCAAATTAAAAAAAAATGGTAAGAAAAAGTTATTTTAGGCAGAAGTTGCATCAAGCAGTCGTCCCTCCGGGTCCAAGGTGGCTCTGCTACTGAGTCGATACTAACTTGATTTGTTTGGATTCATTCGCAGTGATTTATGGCTAGCACATCAAAGTTAAAGAAGAGAAAATTTGAAGACAAGAAGAAAACTGATATTATGAGGATGAGTGATAGAGACCTAGGTACTAGTGAGAGTGGAGGCATAAGAACTAGCTTAGATGGTACGGACAAGCAATACGAGAAAACCATACAGGCTCGCTGCTCACCTACTCGATTTGTGAAACTTTGCACAGAATTAAAGGACGAGTTTCGGAAGGCGGTTAGCGAAATGGGATTTTCCAGTTTGTTGGAAATGAGAAATTGTACCATATTTAGGCCATTAGTTGGGTGGTTGATTAAGAGTTTCAATGTTGAGGATGCATCGTTGTGTGTACATGGGAAGACTTTCATATTAACTCCATCGTCGTTTGAGATGGTGATGGGTGTGAAAGATGGAGGAGAGGATTCTGATCAAAAAAGGTCTCCAGAAGATGTTAAGAGAATGCAAGATGCAGTGAAGGATGGGAATGCTACGTTATCTATTAAACAGTTGGAGGAGAACTTGATTAGGACCGAGTCCGTGGATGATCTGTTTGTCGCTAGGTTTGTCTTGTTTGCCGTAGGAACGTTGTTGATGCCCTCCACTTCTGTTTTTGTCGGTACTTCAATGGTGGGCTCTATAACTGGTTGGGAAAGTGTGAGGAAAAAAAATTGGGCAACTAAATCATTTGCATACCTTGTGGATGCAATACGCGATTTTAAGAAAAAGACAGGAGCATTTGTCGGTGGATGTGTGTTGTTCCTACAGGTAATTCAATATTAATTTGATTCTTCAATTTGTTGTAGAATAAGATTTTTTGAGTATTGAATTATGTCTGTTTCATATTTGAAGGTCTTTTACCTGCATCATTTAGAAGGGCACAATCAATACATTGACAGATCAATACTGCCGATAGCTGCTTGGACCGAGAAGAAATCAAAGGATGTTATCACATGGATCAATGAAGGCTCCGGTTATGGAAGTAAAAAAGTAATATCCTTATACTTTTGAACTTAAAGAGTGTTTTGTTGTGCGAACGTGGCTATAATATTTCTGCTTTGGTTTACAGATTCGAATGAGAGAGACGGACGATGGATGTTATAAATGCCAATCCATGCATAGTGCCATGATTAATATGATGACAAAGATTGAAAAATTTGAACTTGAGATCCAAGAATTGAGGCAACTTGTAATTGGGTTGCAACAATCTAAGAACAGTGATCGAGAAGTTGTAGCAGGGGAATGTGGTGGCAGTAGGATTGTGGAATTACTTAGTAGTGATCGAGAAGGTGTAACAGGGGAAAGTGGCGGTGATAGGATTGAGAAAGATCCTATCTTTGTGTTGGATGACGATGAATCCGACCGTGATTCCCATAGCCAGAGTACAGATCAAAGCGACGTTTGTTTGGATAACGACTCCATAGCCATGTACCAAAATTTTGTTAGAAGTGGTGGTCGAGAAGTTGGTCGCTATAAATTAAACCATCCGTTATCTGATTTTGACGCAAACAAGATTGTGCTGTATATTTTTGATGAATATCTTGACGATGAGTAAATGCGCCTCTGTGTGGAATATTGAAATTGTAGTTATAATTTAATTACGTAGTTATTTTTTGTAATTAAGTCGATAATCAATAATTGTGGCGGTACTATCTTGCAGGGAAGTAATAATAATACAATTTGGAGATATGCAATTATCTCGAGAGCTCCTAATGTACACCAAAGCACCAGTAAGTTTAATATACATGGATGTGAGTAAAGCTTTAATAGCTTTGGATTATAGTAGCTTATAAGTTACGCCACCTTTCTAAGCATGAAGGGGGCTACGTCCGTTGATGCCTATTTTGTTTCATTTATAGGTATTGGATGCTTATGCCAGTTTGTTGAATGGTGTTGTGGGTATGCAGTATGAAATCCCAGAGAACCGAGAGTGCTGGTTCCTCCCAAGTGACATTTCGGTACATTATGAGGATCTGAACTTATAATTGCTCCATTGCCTCTACATGGTTAATTTACACAAAATAGTTTTATACATAATATTTGATTAGAGAGGTTAATCTAATGTTCTATTGCCTATTGAAAATTTCTTTCACTTATGCAGTGGGAGGCATTCGAGGGGCTGCTAGAAAGGCTGCTTGATGACATGGACTATTATAATAAGAAGGCAGCAGAGTGGCGCAAATATTTAGGGAATTTGGCAAAATGCACAAAGGTATGAAGCACTTATTTCTAATTGATGGTTGAGTTTATTTATTTATAATTCCTAATATATTTGGCCAGTAACAACCTCCTCCAAAATAGATTGTTAGTCCAGTGATCTTTAATTATTGTTATGGGTTGACGGCTGTGGTCAATCTAAGGGAACAGAATGTTGTGTTGTGGGAGTACGTGCCTATTCCTTCTCAACAAAGTAAGGAGGCAGCGATAGAAACAGTAAGCAAAGCACCATAAGTGATGTTTGATTCGTAAAATAAACTTTTTTGGGACACTTCAAGTGGGTTTACAAATTTAGTTCTTTGAATGATCTGTCTGCCTAATTAAGCTGGGTACTTCAAAAATGTTGCATTTGCAGCTACGCGTTCTAGACCATTTGTTAGCGGACGACATCAAAATGGCATTTCCCAACGGATTATCCCTTCAATCATTTCAACTTATCCATCAAAAATGTCAGCAACAACCAGGTGACAAGGATGATTCGTGGATTTACTCGATGAAGCAAATGTGGGCAATCAGCAAAGGATTGGATAACACTCCCAAGGTACTTGTATTTTATGGTATAATCTGCTTAGATATTTATGGGTTGATTTTAGTTTCATTTAACAATATTCATTGTATTCGCAGTTTAATCCGAAGGAATTCCTGCTGGAAGTGTATATTGAGTTAGTTCAATCACAATTCAACGAAGTTCGCGCTTCTGTGCTGGAAAAATGTAGTTCACATTTTAAATCACTGGAAAGGGCAACTATTGGGCTGGAAAAAGAAAAATAAAGTTTTGAGTTTCAACTGACAAAGACATTGGACCATTTTGAGTTGCGCTTTTCACAAATTGACAACAACAAAAAAAGCTCAAACCTTCAACTACTTGTTATTGTGGATCGATCTTTATAATTACTATTAACATTATGTATTTATATTGCATACATATTTGGATTCTCATACTTCCTATATTGAGAAGAAGTTGTGTGGTAATAGGGTATCATATTTTTATCTTAAAAGACAACTATTATAGAAGGGAATTTCATTCTTTGAGGTTTTGAATTAATAACATTAGCAATTTATAAAAAGAAGGATACGTTTTGTAGTTATTTGATATAGGAAGGTTAAATTTAGTTTTGGATTAATTCTTATGTCCAATTTAAGTTAGTTTCCTATTTTAATGTATAAATATGTTAGTCCCATTAAATGTTAGTTGGAGTTTTTCCAAGTGAAATTGGAGAGTTTTCTGAGCAAAAAATTAGATTGTAACTCTTTTAATCTTTCAATTTTTGGTATTTTATACGAACTGACGAATTTATAGCTTTTGTCCTAAATCAAGAAGTTAATAAATGTCTTATCGTCCAATATTGTGGGTGCATCAATGGATTTTAAAAATATTTATCCCAACATACCTTTCCCTTTTACTTTTTTACCTGTCATTTTTTTTCACCTTTCATTTTAGGACAAGGCTATGGTAAGGGACAACTTTTTCCCCACCGATAGGGTAGAAGTTGTCAACCTTTGGATCAGTTTTAAATAGCCTAGATTGAAGGATAAACCAAAATTAATTTGCGGTCTACCATCATTAAAATTAGAGATAATAAAATAAAATGGCATTTTGATATAAAATAGTTAAAGTAAACAATATAAAATAAAAATATTTAAAGTATATAATAATAAATAACAAATTTATAAGGTAAATTATCTATTCGAATACCTTTATTATTTAACTAATCACATTGTCAATATCCAGAATCACCCATCACTAGTGATTAGAGTCACATTGAACGACGATTGGTTATCCATCGAAGTCAGCCATTGGAATTGCAATTATATATATTGATGCGTAATATCATAATATTCAAGAACGAAAAAATAATTGCAACTAAAAATTATTTAAATCAATACATAATTTTTTTTTTTTTGAAATATGACTAAATTTTTTAGCTATATGGTGTTCTGGAATCTATTAAGAAACTGACATGGTGTAAATTTGTTTGAAAAATTTTGTGCATAAAATCTGAAATGAAAAAAAAAAAAAAAAAAGGCGGGTGAAGTAAGAAAAAGAAGAAAAGGAATAGAGTAATAATTTTTCTTATTGAGAAAATAAAAATCCACTTGGGGCCCAAGCGTCCAGCCCCCTTGGGTCCTAGTTGTGTATGAGCTTGACTTATGATCCATAATAGTTTGTCCTAATAACAAATTCTTTCTTTCTTTCTTTCTTTTTTTATATATAAATAATTTATGGAGTTTATAACTCTCACTTGCATTAAAGAAAAAATAAAAAGAAACATTTACAGAAACATCCATTTCTCTCTCTCTCTATCTTTTCTCTCCCTATGTTCTCACTTTCTCGAGATTTCATTTTCTATCTCTAAATTATTAAATAAATAAAAATTATATTAAAAATAATGATTTAAAATAATCTTCACATACTTCATTCTATTTAGCATGAGTTGTTATTTTGACGACCCACTTGTGCGGCACAGATTTGTACAGGTAATTACTAGTTCCGGGAACAGTTGTCAAAAACTGTTTTTTGATTAAAAAAAAAACTTGAATCGTGGGCCCATCCAACTTTACTTTTTACTCCCTTGTTCTTA